>JAUZNJ010105532.1:0-20670 GCA_034780135.1 Jordanella pulchra | reverse complement strand
TACCTTGAATACTGAATGATGAAATTAATTTATTGCAAAGATATAGAAGATAAAAACTCAGCCGGGTCACTTTTGACTCATGTTTTGCATCAAAGGGTTAAAGAAAATGGTGTAATTCCTATTTGGACACTTTAACCAGTTCGAAATCTGTACTCTGACAGTTTCTGAAGAAAACCCCACAACATTCGTCCAAGATAAACTAAAATAAGAACTGTTTATTATTGAATGTATAAACCTATGATCAATAAATGCGCAGTGTAAGAGGCCAAACTTAAGCTAGACTATTTATAGGTCAAATATTCGATCCTGTTCTTATTTATCATTATTTTTCTTCACACATTATTTCACAACTTTGCCTTTAAAAATTAAATTGACCAACAATCTACTAGAAGTATATTAAAAGCAGCTAAAACATGTCCGGTATTTGGTCATTAACGGTTAAGGGGAAAAACTCCCAAGTGTTCCCAATTAGCTAAGAAGGACGGTTGACCAAGTAGCTAATTGTCAAAATTCTTCAACTTCAGATCGTTTTCATGAAACATCACTCGACAAAACGCAGAGAAGAATAAATGAAAAAGGTTTAAATCAGTGTTTACCGTTATTTGGGGGCGATGAAATGAACTTTAATTACACTCCGCTGTAGCTTGTAGCACAGGTTTACGTTAGCCTCGTTAGCGTCTGGTGCGCAAAGTTCCGTGAACAGTTCAGGAAAACTAAGAAACCAAAGTTTTCTAACTGGTTCAATGGTTTTTAGGTATATTGTGTCTAAAAGCGAATAATCCAACAAAGTTGTGCAGAAAAGCCATTTCCAGAAGCTTTTGGATACATCTCAGCGTATTTAAATCTAGGCTGCTTTAAACCATCAGGATTATGACAGCAAATTCAAAAAAGAATTCATAATATTAGTCAACAAAAAACAGAAATCATATGATCTATACCAAGTTTAGAGATAATCACTCTTTTGGGAGCAAAGTTGCTGGTTTTAAAGTCCAGATTTCAGTCTGTTTAAAGGTAGGTCATGGTTTGTCATGGAAAACATTTCTCTGCCCCTGGCAGGTGGACTGTTGCTGGCGATGACTGGCCTGGCGCCAGACCTATCAGAGGGCAGGAAACAGATTCACGATGCTGTGATTGGTGGAGCCGCCTTGTCCAAGTTCGAGGCCATGATGAAGGCTCAGGGTGTGACCAATGAGACGGCCCGGACGCTTTGCTCCGCCCACACAGATTACTTCAGCATCCTGAGAAAATCAGAGCATCAACTGGAACTGGAGACTCTTATAGATGGTAAAACACAACGAGGACTGATCAAATGGTTACAAAATAAACCTCGACATAAAATAAATACATAAATCAGGACTTAAACACGTCCAAATGGACTCAGAACCTTTAAAGTGGATTTTGATGAGTATTAGGATAACTAATTTCCTCACGATTTCAATAATAAGTGGCCACTGACTTGAATTCATCCCTTCATCCAGGGGTTGTTCTCGATGTGGATGGTTTGGTTTTGGCTCAGGTTCTTCATAAACTGGGGGCGGGGCGATCCAGAGCAGGAGGACCCGTCAATCATAGTATAGGGGCGGAGCTTCTGGTGTCCCCCGGTCAGAAAGTACAAAAAGGTGAGATATTGAATGAGGTCGAATAAACATTTTTTTCCCCTTATTAATTAGTTTTTGTTGTTGTTTTCAGGCACATTCTGGCTGCGACTTCATTACGAAGATCCGGCTCCAAGTCCAGATCAGATCAAACTGCTACAGAAAGCTTTGACTGTGGGAGAAAATGACAAAGAATCAGGACAAGGACAGCCTTTAGTAGCAGAAGTGCTGCTGCCGCACTAAGAGTCTAGATCAAACTGGACTCAGTTGTATTGGTTGTTTTCTGGTCCAAATAGAATGTGAATTGAGTCTGCAACACTTTATTAAGATTTGGCTAATTTCAATCTTAGTGTCAGAATGGTTTGATGCATTTATGATATTAATAGCATAAAATATTTATTGTTTAGATAGCAGACAAAATAATAATACAAAAAAATAAAATGAAGGGTCACTGCATAAATTAATTTCACTAAAACTTCATTCAAACATGTTTTATCTCAAGGGGTTTTCCTTTTAATACTTTCAGAACACTCTATTTTGGGTTTCTGGCGCCCTCTGCTGGAAATGTAGGATGCACACAGCATATCGATAAACAAATTCAACTGTTCGTAAATAAAAAGACAAACTAGAGATTTTTTTCTTTTCTGATACACTGATAATTAGTATTATTAAATTATACAAACCTATGAAAAATACACAAAGGTTAATATATAAGAAAAAGTATTTGTCAAAGAAGTAGGCGAGTTTTTCAGTGAGTTTCACATTAATTTCATATTTTTAACATTTGAAGAACAGTCGTCTTTATTGGGGAACCAAAACCAGAACCCTGTGTTGTTCCCTTGCTCTGACACTAAACACTTTAGTAACTCTTGATCTGTAACTTTTTCTAAGGTGCTTCCATGCTGTGATTTGAACAGATGTTTTAGCAAACTGCTAATTAAATGTTAAATCCTTTAAATGGTTTTGATGAAATAAGTCTGTTCATAAGCCTATTAGTCTGTTCACCAAACTGGAGTTAAAAGTGCACTTAAAAAAATATATTAAAAAAAGATGCATTGGATTAATATTATTGTATTGAATTATATTGATATTACATTGATCCAATTATATACATTGTAGAACAGTTTGTACACTTAGATATTGTAAAGATGTACATTTGCAATTCAGAATAGTTTATGTATTTTATCCAAACCATTTAAGATATTCTAACATGATTCTGATTGTTTAACCTGTGACTTGCTTGTTTTTCCTTAGTTGAAGGTTGTTTTTTGATCTGGAGCCTCAGAGTTTGATCTTCAGGGCTTCTAAATGTTTTTACAAAATCAAACATTTTCCAAATATGAAAACTAGGCAGGACTTTTTGTTCCTTTGGTTAGAAATGGGAACATATTCTAACCAACCTATTCTAGGCTCCAGGCTTTATCAGTCTCAACAAAATGAAACCAGTTTTCTTTTAAATCTTTGAACAATTAATCAGTGTAATATCCTGGATTAATTAAAGTTTTAAAGCAGTTTTTGGTCGTCTTTTATTTGGTGCATAAATCCAACTCAGCTTCACCTGAACTTGGATTAAAACTAAAGTCCAGAAGAGAAATAAAATGAGCCTTTGCTGATTTGAGAACATTTAACCAGAAACTTGGGAACAGATGAATTGTTTTAGTTAAAGCAGGAAAGTCTAGAAATGTCAACTTTTATGTTCATATTGTTATTTCTACACTTAAAACCATTTTCTATAAAGTTTATTTCTTGTGTTTAACTTAATGCATTTAGTTTAGCCATTTTAGTATGTTTTTTATTTCATGTGATATTTTAATTAATAACATTTAATCTCATGTTTTCTTAGAGCCTGATTTTCAGACGGTTTACGCGTCTTTAAACAGATGCGAACAGGTTTGCTAACAGGTCGGCCAGAGCAGGTCATCAAAGGTGCAAAGTGGTTTGACTTGGTAATCAAACAGAAGGTGTAACATTTGTTTTCTTCATCAAGCTGCAGATCACATTCTAATGACCAAACTGTGCGAATGTGAACATTGACCGCATCCGAAGCAATTTCTAAATCTGGAACTCGACTGCTACTGCAGTTTCTGCTTCTTTTTTAGTTCTTCTAAGTCAGGTGCAAACTGACCTATAAAATATCTGCAGCTACTGTTGCAACAAAGGAGGCCTTGATACGATCCCAGAGGATGGAGAGAGATTCTGCTCCAATGTAAACATCTGGACTGTGAAAATAATAGTAGAATAATATTAATGAAGGAAAAAACATGTCTAAGCGGCAGATTGATGCAGCTGAATGGGAGACGATCTTTATACAGTTTAACCAAATCTAAGAACAATGACAACTTAAATATTGTGGCATGTTTATAAAAAACAGCCTGCAGAGACACGGGTGTGTGTTTATCTTTAAAGCTGCTCTAAAACTGCCTGTAGAAAACGCAATCTGCTCAATTTGATGGGCGGAGCCAAATCGGTTTGTCCATCATCTGCGACACCCCCACTTATTGCAAAAGCTAAGCGGACCTGCAGTTTAGCGCCTCTTGTTTGGAATCTTTGAGGATCAGGCCCTGAGCACAAAGAGGAGCCTTTTAGATTTTTTATTTGTTTTAATAACAAATGAAATTTGTTATTAATTAGTTTATAAGTCTTTTGCCCTAAAAGTGAATCCTTCTATCATAAATATAAAAACCTAAGAATTCAAATTAAACACAACAAAAAAATCATTGTTTATTCAAAATGTCTCCTGCTGTAAAACAGGAGAGTAAATCCAACATCTAACAAATCATTTATTTATAAAAAAGCCACAAACATCAGAGGAAGAGGACGACTGTCCTGAATAAAGATCACCTTCCCTCTGACCGTACAAACACATAACAAACCGACGCAACAGAGTCCTGCCATCGCTGGTTGCCATGGCAATGGTGACCACTGCAGAGCATGTGCTAGAAGGTCAGTGGACGACAGAGTTGAGGGGCTCGGCTCTGATGTTTCCCAGATCCAGCGTGGAGTCCGTCTCCTCGTCAATCTCTCCGATTACGGCACTGAAGCAAACCAAGAAACAAACCAATGAATTTCTTTGATCGAGTTACGCATGGAGCACCACAGGGTTCAGAGCTCGGACCTCTTCAGTTCATACAGTGGATACGCAGACACAGCATTTATTCCCTCATTAAACTGTTTTTAGCTTAGAAAAGGTTACAAGAATCATTTCCAAAATGTCAGAACTAGTTGGCTTTTTGTCCCTTTCTTAAAGTTCATTTCAAATTCCACCATATTTGGTAGAATCGCCTTTAAAACCATCTGAGCCATTCTTTTTGGCCGAGTCGTCCAGGCAGAAGCTTTTGGGCCTTTCAGGCTCTAGAAAGTTATTTTCTATTTTTTATCCTCTTCCTCTAAATGTCATAATGATTAAAACGTTCAAACACTCATTTATAAAACAGAACTTTGTCACAATTATTAAATCAAAATCCAATTAATCTGTTTAGCTGTAATTAAAACATCCTGATAAAATAATAACAGAATGTCTGTTTAATTAGGACAAAAATGGCGCCTTCCTCCCTGCTTGGCTTTTCAAGACATGTTGCTGCACATCTGAGGATAATGAGGCTCCATTATCAGCTTCAGCCTATGTGTACTTTTATTAATATATATAAAAAACGTGTTGTTTTAACTCTAAATAGATTTATTTTGTATAATTATTTGACAGCATCAGTATGTTTTTAGCCATAACACTCATGTCAACAGTGCATCAAATTGATTTAAGTTAAAGATGATTACAGTGAGTGAAAACAAGGAATCATAACTGGATGCAAATTTGATGAGATAAAAATATGAAAATAATGGAAAATATTCTGTCTAAAAGCAGATGAGAATTTATGAGTTTTTTGTTTATTAACTTTACTTGACTGTGAGCTGATTAACAGAGTGCAGGACTCACACGTTGTCTCCTCTGACGATGTAGAGCCCCAGCACCACCTGCTCCACCCCCTGACTGGAGCTGAACACTCGCTCATGACTCTCGTCCAGGATCAGGTTGATGGTCTGATCGAAGCCCTTCAGGGTGCCCTGAAACAAACAACCAAGCAATCAGTCTGAGCTGAAAACCAAAAAGAAATCATTTCTGGAATAAGAGGATTTTTTGTTTTCAGCCAAGGTTAAATTTTCACTTAAAAGACAAAACACAATTTCCAAACTTTTTAAGCATTTTATCCCCAAAGCCACATTAAAACGGACAAGATGTGTTTGTATTAACTCACCACAATCATCCTGCCGTCTGACGTGACGATGGCCACGGTGCCTGAAGCAACAGCAATTAAAGAAACAACATCCAGCTCAACACTTTCATTCAGTCACAACAGAGAAGTTTCAAACTTTTAATATTAGCAGGATCAAGCTGGTTAAGTTTGATTCTATTTATTTCTACAGTTAAATGGATTCCAATGAAAAGTCAGAGGAGGATGCAGACAGGACAGAGTTTTCTCAAGTTGAATGTTGTAAAGAGTAAAGAAGCTCTGCACCACCTCTGCTCCCTGCCAGTCAGCTGGCTGAAAAAGGGCCTTTAACTTCTCTTCTTCTCAGATCAGATCGATTTGGTTTTTTTCTATGTTTATAGGGTGTAAAAAACGAAAAGCTACAGGCCAATCCGAAGGCAAAGCTACTGTTGGCAAGCTGCATGCATGAAAGCCTGACAAATTATGTGACCAAAATAGACAAATATTTCGATTCTCTCTTGTTTCATAGAAATGAAAATTCAACAAATTGAGAAATATTAGATATATTTATAACTACATATTATACAAATGAAGACATTCATATATTAATCTTTCTCTGTCTCAACCATTGTGTTAGAAAATTAAAACTTTATGTAATCACACCAATGAAACCCTGAATAAAAGAATCATCCAGGCATTAAATAGTGTTGGCTTTACATAAAACCAACTATTTTAGGCTCTTTAACAACAGGAGTCAGTTACAAAGACAAAATATGTTCTAGTTCTCAAGAAAACAACAACAAAAAACTAAGTAAAAAAGATTTTTAAATCAGATTATCAGAAATCCTGGTGAGCTAAAATTAGGTCTAATCTTAGAAGTTGTTTTTTTTTTTCAAAAAAACTTTAACACAGAATCATCCTGACTATAAAGGCTAGAAAACATCGGTCTGTCCGTTATTGAAATCATGAATATTGTAATTGAACTCTAACCTCGTCAATATGACAGGATAAAATGATAAATCTGCAAAAAAGCCTCCAAAAAATCATGCAACGCATTAGCATAAAGCTACCCTTTTTATTTTATCCCTCTGGCTGTCGATCCAGCATTAACGAGTTATAAACAAGCACAACGTTCACACAAAAAAAGTTATATTTATGTGGGGTTTCCATAAATATAATATACATTTCCAGATTATTACATTTAATATTGGCATAAAATCGGGTCGACAGACAGGAAACGAGTTCTGTATTAATTTGTTTTTCTGATTTAACAAATATATATCTTTATTTGTCTTAAAATATTTTCCGTTGCTGTTAATAAAACGAATTAACATAATATCCTTCTAAGTTAGCGCATTAAGCTAGCAGTCGTGTCTCCATGCTTTTAAGATGAGTTAGCTTGTTAGCAAGCTAAGCTAACTAGCACGTCTCCATTCATTTAAACGGACTTCGTTTAGCAAATTAGCCGGCTAATAGCAGCAGGATACGGTTGATGTAGCTCTCCAAAGCGGTGGACATCCTTAGTCCGGAGCTCCTTGTTTATCTCCCCTCTAGATAAATTGGTAAAAAAGAAAAATGTCCTTGTTTTCAAAATTCGGCGTTTAAATGCAACCGCGAGAGTCAACAGCAACAAACAGAAGTTAAGTCCAGACAAGTCGCTCACCGATTCAGCGAGCAAGTCAGGCTGAAGAGGAGATTGTCGAGAAGAGCAGGTACATCCGTCTGGACTAACTTACAATAGATCAGCTCTTACTTTTATGGCAGACAGCTAAAATAAACACTATGCAGTTTTATTGTTTATTTATATTTTGTAGTAGCCTAGCCTTAGGCTATACCAAGCACGATTTGAGTTTGGTTTGTGACCGTAAATCTGCCAATTTTGTTCCATTATCAGAAATAAAACAGTACACTTCTTAGATTAATTTTATAAGTAAATTACCATCGAGACCACAGCTAGTCCTTCTCCGTGTTGTTAAGTCAAGAAATATGTTTAGTACTCAGAAAGATTCTAATTTGTTTGGTTTACTAGTGGTTTCAAGTTACCAAGTTTTTAGTGAAGCTTGAATTGAGATGTACCGACTGAGGCAGCACCCTGGTCAACTTATGTTGTTTTAAAGTTTATCCATACATTAACTATTAGACTATTCTACAGAACGCCTCTGTTCTTTTTACACTGAATATAAAAATTTGTGGCATACAAATTACAAGTTAAATAATTATTCACAAACTGATACGGGTCAAACAGACTAATATTAAAATTTACCTTCAAGTTTAGGTCCCCCTGTCAACAAATGCGCCACTTACACTCTTTTCAATCAGTGTTTCTCTGTAGTCTCCTCAGAAAATGACTGTTGTGAACTCAATTAATGGCAGATACATTTATCTCCTTAAAAAGTAAAAAAAACGTCTCAATGGCATCTATTGATAAAAAACTATAGCCAATAAATTTTATATTGGCTAAAAACTATAGTTTATATACGGGCACCAACTTGTCTTCTTACCACTCATTTTAACCAGAGATGAATGCATAGGGTGTTAATTACGCATTTAATAAATGTTGTTAATAAATATTCTCCAGTCTAGACAGAGCCTGGAAATAAAGATTCGTATTCAATGAGTGGCAATTTAGTTCATGTTAAAAAGTTACATTTCAACAACATAACCACCTTCGAGGGAAGAACATTAACTGTAGTTTCCAACCTCGTGTTTTGCCTTTTATTTTCTCCTGCTTGCACCACTCATGATATCAATAGGATGACATGTTGATTTCTCATCTTCTATAGGTCTGCAAGAGAGAGCCGGTCTGCATGTGGACCAACATCTGATAGGTCAGATGTCCAGTGCTAACAATCATTGCGCAGTCAGATTACAGACGGTCTCTTTTCTCCGCCTCACAGTATTACATATAAGAACAACAGTGTGCATCTATTGCACTTAAGTGCCACCCACCGCGCAACAAGTAGCAGAACTACTCACAGGACGTGTTCTGCCTTTAGGTTCTGTAAGTTAACCCAACTAATGAGGAGAATTTGTTATGCTTCTAGTAATTATCTCCACATCTAAATATTTTACATGTTTTCACTTATATTTTTGACCACTTATCTTCAGTGATAAGATTTGAATGTATCACGCTGGAGGGCCTACCTACCATCACCGTAATCTTTAGTTTCCTCCACAGATTTTCTGGTAGATTAGGTTAATTTTGTTTTCAGGTCAGACATTTAAATATTGGTGAAATAAAAGTACAAAATCAAAATTCATCAGTGGTATAATTAATTTTTGGCTTACCTCTACTATATATGGCTCTATGAATGAATTGTAAAAAAAAAAAAGACGGGTTGATCTCCAGACCTTAAAGAGGCCTAGTCATGTACAAATCACATTACCACATAACAACATAAGGAAACATTTTCTGTGATAGTGTTCACTTAGTTCTTTTTCTGCACAATCTGCAGACATAAACATCATTATGCTCTGTCGCCATCTGTTGGCAGTACTATGGAACCTACTCCTGCATCCATCAACATGGCAGCTTCCAAGGCTTTAGCTCATGCTTCAATGTATTTAAACGTTAATATTGCATTACAAACAATATTTGTGTCTTATCCCTATTTCCACCCAATATTTTGTGCTATTTTGGACTAAATGTTGGATGTTTTTCTCTTTCTTTTCACACCTATACAAGTAAAATGCTGACTTTTTGTAATAATGTGTGAGACATGGAGTCTATGGTTCAGTAGGGTTTCATCTTTATTGTTGCTCAGTAGTAGTCCATACAAAGGAGGGGTGGAGTAGTTCAGTGGAGCCCGACAGGACCAGGACAAACACCAGGAACGTCATGCTACCAAAGTATTAAATTTGTACAAAAATACTTTACAACATCCCTGTTCCTTTAAAGAAAAAAAAATACAGTTTGGTTGGTTGGTGAAGCTACATGGAATCTAATCTGACCCACTATTTTAAATGGCAGTGCAGTGCGCGTGTGTATATATATGTGTGTGTGTGTCTGTGTGCACATGTTTTGCTGAGGTTAATCACCAGAGTGCAAATCCCTGCAATTTTACACACACATACACACAAATACAAACGCACACTCGAACATATTTACACACTTTTTACATACAAGCGAAAGCACAGTGTGTATGGCTTTGGATCTCACTCGTCAATCCCTTGAAGCCACGCCCCTCAGCTCTGTGGGTGTTCTCATTGGTCAAGCAGTTTGTGTTGAGCAATAAAATGTTACCATTAGCCAATGCTTTGTTTCTTCTGCCCTGTATCAGACTGTTAATATTCAGAATGAGTATGTGGATGCGATAGCCTTGTTTATTAGCCATGCTTGCATATATTTATACTAGCCATGTTTTACCCTTTCGATTGTACACGGACATTTGGAATAACTTGGCCTTGATTACAAAATGGGTCCATCAATCCAAGCCTTTTGCAAGACAGATTTGGCAAGTCCTGCCAAAAAAACTAAAGATTTTGATCTAAAAACTTTATAAGCAATAGAATAGATTGCTCTGCTAACTTATGGACCGAAGCATGGCAGGTTGAATGCGGCATCTTTGCTGTAGCAGTTCAAGAAAGCCAAACTGATGAAAGTGAAGGATGCTAATGGTGTCATTGATTAATCAGCCAATCTGTAAACTTAATAGGAATTAAACAAGTTTTTTCTGACAGCATAATAATAGACTAAACCTCTTATGTGGGCAACAGTTCGGAACTAGCAATCTTGTCACTCTTACAATGTCTTTTGTGGGGGTGATGCCGAGGCGGATAATTACTACCGGTGCTTGTTAAAGTCAAGGATACCTTTGATAGAATAAGTCTTCAAATGTCATGTTCATGGTAGGCCAGATATTAGATGCCTTCTATGTATTAATATTTCAATTTATTGTCAACAAATTCTTTGAGACTGGGTCACAGTGGAGCAGCAACAGGATGCTCCCTATCTTCAAGTCTAAAGGCCTCCACATACTAGGGCATACTTCACTCTGCAGAGGTCCAAGTGTACTAAGGGCTTTGTGGACTCGAAGATGAGGTCCGCAGAATGTCTCCCGGACAAGTCTGTGCAAAGATCTGTTTCTACGTTTGCGTAGATTACGCAGTTTTGAAAAATAAAGTGTCTGGCAAAAAACGGTCATCATCGACCGTTGGGTAAGTGACACCAAGCACATTGTTTGAGAAATTGTGCCATCTTCTGGATAAAATTGAGTTAAAATTTGAACAGCATCTTGCATTGATGCCCTAATTGAAAAACTCGATTATGCAGATAGTGCGCATACTCCACGCAGCTCACAGTACACCAGAGTATGTGGGGGGTAGGGTAGGGTAGGGTAGGGCTTTAAGCCGTTCCCAAGTGTTTGTCAGATTAAATCTCTCATTAGATCTGCCTCAGGGTTCCTTTCAATGGAAGTGGAAAATAATCTGCACATTAGGTAAGGGTTTAATTTGGGTGTCTGTGGCTGAGTGGGAAGGGTAGTCACCTCATGACTGGAAGGCTCTGAGTTCATTTCTGGCTTCCTCTACCATCTTCTTTATGCTTGTTTAAAGGACTCAACCCTAGTTTGTTGAATGAATGTGGTTCAAGTTGGAAGGCACTCATTGGACACTATGATGATGTCATGCTAATTGGTAGTTATTTAAACACCACAACGTAACAGCTGAAGAAGATCCTTCTGACTAATATTTAGCTAGCAAACCTTAGCTAGCTAAGTTAGCTTAGCGAGCCAATCACTGTGTTCACTGTGTGCGGTGAAAGCCAGAGAAGGCTGGACCTGTTTGAATCCAGGGCCACGAGTCTTCTGGCCTCTTTATTTTCACGGCCCTAGAAGGACCCAGTCCAGGTAGAACCGGGTCCTTAGAAGACGCAGACACTGAAATCGAACACGGCAAATATCATCTGATCACCCAACAGCTTAGCCAATGAATGAAGGAAGGTGTTTTCAGTCACTCAGATCCAGGATGTTATTTGTACTGGAATTATTCATATTTCATGAGGATCATATTAAGTGAGGATCAGGGGAGGGTTTGACTTATTATCAGAAAAAAATGTGCTCAAACAGCAGTTTAATGGCTACAATGGAAACCAGACCTCAAACTTAACTCCAACAGCTGTAAGAGGTAATCCTACCATTAATGCTAATGGTTTTAGTTAATTATCTTTTCAGGATAAAATATGACTAATGACATATTTTATGTCAGCCACAATGACTAATATTTAGCTAAATACTGTTAGCCATGTGACCTGCAGCCACTGTTCAGGTACTTTATAATTTAATGGAGGCTGAATGTCAGAGTATATTTGATGACATCACGTTTCTAGATGAGAAGCTGCCTTGACTTTAAGAAACATCCGCACCATGTGCAGTCCACATGCTAAGTAACAGCTCAGCAGCATAGCCCTGTTGTAGCATTGTGTAACGTCTGTGCTGTCTAGAGATTGGCCATGCTCGCTTAGAAACCATCTACTAATCAAACATGTTTTAAACGTTGGTAAAAATAGTCCTGACTACCTTTGTGCTCTTTTAGCCCTGTGCTCGATGTTTGCTAACCATACGCCAGTAATGTGCTTAATTCAGATTAGAGAATCCAAGTCAACCAATCAATAATCCACTGCATCGGATCCTCCCAACTCAGAGGGGATTCCCATTTGTTGTTGATGCTGAGGGAGTGTTCTGATTGGCCAGTTTAAATAGTGAGTTCAGACTGAGAAGAGCAGGAAGATGCTGACATCAAACGTAAACAGTTACACATCATTCGCCCTCAAACACACAGAAAACGTGTTTACTGTCACAGTTTTCCTGATTCCACAGGCGTTTTTTTCTTGTGTAACATCATTTTAGTGGTTATGAGGTGAAGGTTACTGGGATTTGGATGTGAACAGCGCCGTCGACTGTTTTTCTTTTTAATCTTCTGTACATCTTTTTAGGTTTGGTTGCCATTTAAACAAACAAACAGAGAACTGACAACAGTCAATCAAAATCACACTTATTGATTAGCATAATAGATCACCGTTACGGGGGCTGGAAAAGGGAGGGAAGAGGGGGCATGCTTGGCCTCTTTTGTGGGAGCCAATAGGCTCTCCTCAACACACAAACTAACCAATCACACACAGGCAGGGAAACTGTTTGCTTTCTGATTGGTTCCAGCCAATCAGCTGATGTGCTGTCGTTTCTGGTCCTGGCTGCTGATTGGTCGAGGGATGGAGAAACGTTGGGGTTAAGCCAAGACAGGAAACTGATTTAACTGGCCGCGTTTGCCACACCCGCGTGCGCACACACACCCACACACACATACACACACAGACATACACAGTGTGGCCAGTCCAACAGCTGTAAACTGTAGAAAAAGATTCTTAATGAACTGCTCAGTGTCATCATCATCATCATCATCATCATCATATCAGCAGCTCATTTATGGCACAGAACTAAAATTTACAGTAAACTCTCCACCTTTGTGTCTGGGTTTTTAGGGATGCTCCGATCAGAATCAGCTGATTCCAAAACACATTTTCTTACTAAAGTCCACATTTTTAATATTTTTCCCAAAAAATGAGAATATATTTAAAGGTTTATTTGCCAATATGAGAACAAACAGTGTTAAGGCTTGGTTAATACTAACCCTGTTGAAAGAAAGATATTCAAAGTCCAGTTTAAAGGTTTGTGTTTTGTGCCTTTGAAAACAAGTTATTTACTTCCAGGTGGTAAAATGGCACAGTAGAAAAAACTTGAATGAATTTTAACACATTTTTAGCAAAGATAAATGTAAGAAATGTTATAAACTGAAAATTAATGCTTCCTTTTCTTTTCTATTTAAAAAATAAAAATCTTGTTGTTTGTCAGAAGTATTTTGTTAAAATAGAGAATCAGTATTTTGCTTGTGACCCTTCAACCATCTTGTTTTTAAATAACTGCTGCTCATCAACCCAAAAACTGGAGTAATGTGCTGCTGCATCCGGACTGATTCTGGATTTTTTCCTGCATATAGAACATTTTAAGGTCCAAACACAGAGAACCGTCTTTGTAAAAGATTTCACTGAATGTTGACATCCTGTTTGAGTGGATCGTTGCTCCGTACTCAGGGTGTCTGTTCTCCAGGTTCTCCGTAGTTTATGAACTATGAATATAAGGGTCAGAATCAGCTCTATTTAATTATTTTTCTCCTAAGAATTTTTTAACATGAATTTAAGCCGTAATACCAGGTTCTTACTCCTTTGGCATCAGTATTGTTTAGGTTTGTCTCACTGCGAAAAGCTCATCAGAATGTTAAACAGTGTTGAAAAGGTCATATTCATCAAGGTTTAGCTTATTTTAAACAGCTGCATCATTATAATGCTTAAAGCTAAAGTTCAAGCTAGGCTCGCTGGGATTTTCTCCAATATTAGCAGCAGTGATTCCATCATTAAAGGTGAGCCTGAAATAATCAAAGTGCTGTTTGTTTATAGATTAGTGACAGAATGCCCTCACTGTCGATCCTCTTTACTCAGGTTGTGTTTAACAGAAAATAATCAGACCTCGACACTCGGATTGGAGCATCCCTAGTCTCCATGGGAATCTTTCCATCTATTGTTGGGTTCTGGACCCAGAACATGAACCCAGTACTGGTGTGCCGCTGTCATACTGGAACCAGAACCTTGAAGTAGTGGCCCGGCTCTGCTCGGCGATCCACAAAAACCACAGCTAGAATCGTGGCTAAGGCTTCAGGAAAAAAAAAACGCATCAATGGTTCTACCAGTTTAACTCATGAGTCATGGACCAGTAAGACCAGTACCGGCGGCTCTGTGAAGCTGACATCTAGAACCAGAATCCAGACCAGAACTAGTATCTTTTACCAGTTAGGCCACAAGCAACAGCTGCAGCTCCAGTGGGATTTCAGGTCCCAGAGCCGAGCCGCTAGAAACCAGAACCACAGTCAGGGTGGTGCTGGTTTTAATGGGACTTTAGAACTTTGTTCCGAGCCTGAATCCTAGCAGTGCAGGTGGGCTGTGTTCATTGCTTAACAAAACCATGAATACCAGTAGCTCCAGCTGTGATTCCAGTGGGCTCAGCTGTTGTAGATTCAGCTCCAGTTGACCCAGTATCTAGAACTGGTTAGGATGAAGGTGTGAGGAGGGTTTTCCAGTCCAGTCGTGTGCTTTTAGGCTGCTTCAGCAGCTCCAAGGGTCAAACTAAAGAGGTCAAAGCCCAACGTTCATCTGGAGGGTGTGTGTAGCACCACGAGAAGTCCACTTAGAACCAGTTTAAACAAACCAGTTTGATGTCAACGATCTTCTACTGGCTTCCCCGCTGAAGTGGCCGATTCCAGATTGATCCGGTTGTGGTCTGCTATAAGGAGTTGTTGGTGACCTGGCCGACGCCCAACACGTCTCCCGGCTGGTTCCACTTGATCGGACCACAGTCTTCTGCCTGTTCGACAGACACCTCTGAGGCTCCGAGCTCCGTGCTGATTGGCTGCGGGGAGTGCCTGCTGTTGGTGAGGCCGTCGCTGTGGTTGGCCAGCGGGGCGGAGGTGGAGGAAGAGGAGGGGTTTCGGCTGATGACCAGTTCCAACCGGTCTGGAGATTCAGCGATGAGAGGAACGACGAGGCAGCAGTCGAAGTCTCTGGTCCGGACGTGGTTGATCTAACGGGACATGATGGTGGTCAAAAGCAGGCAGGTGGTTCTTAAAGAAATATTCACAATCACTGCCGTGTTCTACATATTCGCTCCCTTACAGATTTCTTCTGTTAAAGGTTTAGATTTTACACCTGGATGTTTCAGTCATTCATTCAAACCAAGCTGGTGTCTCATGAAAATGTAATAATAAACAGCAGTGACCTCAGAACACCCAGAACTGGTTAGAAAATCTGTTAACTAGCTCCTGTCTCACAGCATGAAGCAGGCAAACAAGCCTGTTGGAAAATGTTCTTACAAACTTTAAGGTTTTGTAACCATTAAAGCTTTAAGCTACAGACCTGTGATATTCAGTCAGGATGTTATCTGCTATTCAGATAAAGAAGACCACCTAGCATCAATCCGATATGCTATGTGTTGTAAACCTGTGGGGGGGGGGAACACGGAGGCAGAGAGGAGGGAATAAAAAGGATGCATTCTTTGCATCATTCTTTGTATCCCCTTCCTCAGAGGTCAGAGGTCATGACTCAACAGAAAGTAAAGAGACTGAGCAAAATGGCCTCCATAGGAGAGATCAACGGTCCAAACTACTGCTGACCCATAAGAACCAAGACAAAGACCGACCTCAGATTCAGCTATTGGTGTCCAAGACTTTCAGAAAAATATTCTGGAGACTAAAAACACAGAAATTGATAGATTTTGGTTTATTGCATGACTTTAAATAAAACATTAAACCAACAGCGTTCATAAAGATAAAATCAGCTTAGATGCTGAGGTTTTAACTGAAGCAGGATGTTCTGACTCGAAACTTTCCAATATGGCTGAATTAAGTCAAATCCCTCCACAGTCATTTAAGGCTCACAGCCGATTATTCCAAAGACCTGGTGGCAGCTGTTGTTGAAGGATAATTACTTTTTCACATGAAGCCAGGAAGGTTTGGATTGTTTCTTCCTCCTAACAAATGAGATCATTAAAAAAGGGTTTCCAAAGGTTCTGTCTGCGGTTCTGTACCTGTAGTATTCGGTCATAGGCACGGAGGCCGCCGCGCTCCGCTGGGCCACCCGGTCGAATGTTATTTACATAAACTCCACGATCCAACAGCCCGTCAGAAACACTGAATCCAAAGTCCTCCAGTTCTGAGGCCTTCTCCAAAGTGAGCTGAAAATAAAGAGCCACACAGAGTTAAAACCCACTGCAGTCCCAGTGGACCGTGGCACCATCCAGGGGATATTAGTTACCTTATGGAGTTCCACAGGGTTCTGGTTTAGGATGTCGTTCACTTCTTGCCTCATCTTTTTCATGGCAAAGGCTCTGCGCTGAGGGTCGGAGGGTAAGGTGTTGGAGCGAGGGTTGATCTGAGGAAACCAAGTGAACATTACTGAGAGGATTCTGCCTGGAGAAACTCCAGGGAAATATAATAAAAACTCTCCTGGTACCTGGGGTTTGGAACTATTGCGCTCCTGGAAGCTTGACTGACGCCCAAGGGTGCTGCGCAGAGGGGTGGGGTCATGGTTCAGACTGAGCGTGGAGCCGGACATGATGGTGGCCTGGAGCCAAGGGGAGAAAACCAGCAGGTCACCGGATTTTAATCCATTACATCAAAACACATCAAAGGTCTTGTTATAAGATGCTCAACATTTATTACAACAATGACATTTAGTTTGTAAAGTTAAAAACGATCAACAGCCAGATGCAGAAACACAAAGATCAACGTTTTAACTTCACATCAAGTTCTGCTGGAAATGACTTCTGTTATCGTCACTGATAAAGTCTGCTGTCATCTGCATAGAAGCTGGAATAAACCGGGACCCAAACACGTTAAATAAAACGTTCCCAGCTGGGATGAAGGCGTCTTCTTTCTGTCTCCATGTGATTAGTGGAAGGACCGAGGTGGTGGGAAAGATAAAGGACAACCAGCCTGTGGGGGGGTGGTCACAGGCCCCCATCGGGTGAAGCCAGCTGTGATCGACCAGCAGCAGGACTTGGAGGCATAAACAAGATTAAGAAATCCCTTCTGATGTGAATAAGGTTTGTTTTTATCAACTAAGATACGATTTCTGTTGAAACTAAAAGCATCTATTGTTGGTTTAGTGAACCAGAAGTACCAAAACAACTTTTGGCTAATAAACAACCGCATTAAACACTATCTAGATGATCTAACCCTCAGTACTAATTAGTCCAAGGGGCAAAATTTAAGGTACTTTAAGGGTTTATTGATAAAATTTAACAAAGTTGATAAAGATTTAACTTGAATCTCAAAATAATCTAAACATTCTTTTACTGGAAACTAAATGCACCGATCAGGTGGAGCTTCAGACACGCGTGATGCAAACAGGTGATGGATAAAGTTTCTCTGAGGTAGAAAACCTCTGATTTCTGGAGAAAACATCCTCACTTTAACCCCAGTAAAGATCTGGATACAAACACAATCAATATCCTGGAGATTCAGGTGTTAGTTGTAATTTCTCCTGGTGGCAGAAAGTGGAAGCTGTCATCAGATGGCAGCTACTATGGATCAGTGAATGAAGATATGAAAAAAAAGAGAACAATAGAGGGAAGTTCAGGCGCCTTTGCTGAGGCCTCTGCTGCTGCCATGATGGATTCCTCTTCCCATCAAGAAATTGATAGGAATCCAAACTAAAGACGCTTTTCATGAAGGGACATGATCTTTTTAGGATTGCAGAAGTCAATAAACTTTCATTTTGTGTAAAATCTGAAAAATCTATTGGTAATATAAGTTGTTTTGAGCTCATGTTGTTCCTTTTTGTTTTCTTCACTGCCAACTGAGAAGATGAATAGATTTAGTCAAACTTTAGGCAGCTGCGGTTGTTCAGCTGCTGCTATTAGCCACGCTATGAACACGCTGTGATGCTAGCATCAGTGATGTTTGCATCGGTGTAGTTTGAGAGCTCAACAGGCTTCAGGCTTTTGTTTGATTTCTGCCACCTGCTGAGAGGTGCTGGTGTTTCATGCAGTCTCTGTCTGATTGCTTAAGATTTTCCAGCCTCTTAATTCATCAGATATCTTTGAATATATAGCTTCTGATGTTTTCTCTCCAAGCTTCCTCTCATCACCTAACAAATCAAAATCAAGGACTCACACATGCACAGCTAGCAAATCAAACTCCCTGCAGGCCTTGTGCAAGCCAACCCAGCATGCCCCGATCAAAACGCCATGCCTGGTGCAACAAAGACGTAACAAAGTCATCACTGTGATCTGGGACCCGTTTAAAACCAGTTAAAACCAGTCCAGCAGCAGTTAAAAGGCCAGTTAGGTAGATGGACGAGGACGGGGCGGTTAGAAGAGGAGTGGAAGGAAGGATACCAGCGTGAGGAGGTGCGTCTCCTTTCCAGAGTCCTGGAAGAGAAGCAGTCGTTTCTCTATTTAACTGGCGGATTTCAAAGCATGTAAATCAATTAAAGGAAGTCACTGAAAACATGAATCAAACCAGAATTCAGGTTCTGTTCAGAGCTCAAGCTACACTTTAGTGAATTAATAATAATTAAAGCTTAAACTGCAGCACAAACAGTAACGGATTTAGCTGAATTGATGGTAATAAACTGTGTCTCTGTGATGGGATGTTGATTAATACGTCGTCTGTTTAGTGTTAAAAACACCTGTGGTTTATCTCTTGTAACAGGAGAGAATCTGAGCCAAAGAATGTGTAAAAAAGAAAGAGAAAAAAACAATATAGTTTTCATCAGCGTCTGTTTGGAGTCAGAAGAATCTGTGCAAAACCAAGAATCTGGTTCCTGTTTTAATAAGAATCTTTGAAGCTCTTCAATCAACCTATAAACACAGGAACCTGTTCAGGTTGGTGAAGCAACAGTTTGAGGAGAAGCTGCTTGGGAATCTTTTAAAAAGGAGAATGAATGTTTAGGATCTGCATGTCGAGTCCTGAAAAAGTGATGTTAGAGTTGGAGAATCAGGGACTGGCTCCAAATTAGTGAATCTATCCAACATGTGAAAGTGAGGAAACAGAAAGTATAGGAAGAGGAAAATAATCGTTGTCTGACAATCTGCTAAACATCAGAAGACAATCAACTCCTGGAATATGGAAAAAAACATCCAAGGTCCTAAAAAACTGAGGGGACATTCAGGGAGTCCAGAAAAACACGTATGAAGATGGTTTGAATGGCTGAGAGGTTCAATGACTGAACAATAAACAGAAAGAATGGATGGATGAGCAAAACTGTGTGTCTGAGCTTTATTTTTTATTTTTTACCTCGAGCTCGCGGAGGATGCCGCTTTGACCACAGGTCTCTAAGTCCTCCAGGGCCTGAGACCAGAAGTTCTCCTCCTGGTCGGGTTCAGTGCCGTCGTGACCCACAGTGAACCTGAGGGGAAAGGTCAGAGCATCAGCCAATCAGAGCGAAGAACAACCCGACTCACACAGAAACACAGGAGACAGCTCATGCTGGCGAGAGGGAACATTTGCAAAGACGCTCCACACATCCGCTAGAGAGATGTGCCAGAAAGGTCAAAGGTCACCAGGTGAGGGTGGACAGGGGACTGTGTGTGGGGGGTCAAAGGTCAGTTTGCTACCTGCTGTCAGTGATTAATCCGCTGGGCAGATTAGAGCCGCTGCAGACAGAAACACACTGTTGTTACCTCAGAGCCTGAGAGGAAAACATCAACCAGCCGAGTCGCTTCAGACCAAAAACAGCTCCGAGTCAGACTTCCTGACCCGGTTCAGGTCCAAACTTCACACTTGTTGGGTCCCGTCCTCTAATGGTCCGTTCACACCAAAAACGATCTGAGCATCTGAGAGTTTTCCTTCTACAGAGCATTTCAGAAATAAATAAAGATGTTCAGCTCCACTGGTTTCACTAAGCAGGTGGTTTGGATTTATTGTGTAGAAAGAGAAGAGAGAGAGCTCAGATTATTACTCCACTAAACATCTTCTCTTTTCTGAACTGAGGAGAAACAGTTTATAAACATCTGCAAGAACTAAAGCTGCCATCAGCTTTTACCCACAAACCAGAAAAACTGTTCATATGCCGAATATTTTAGCAGGATCATAATCCTGATGAACTGACTGAACAGTTTAGTTTCTCATCCAATTGATAAAACAAAGAGGCTTTCTGGTTTACAGCAAGAGAACGGAGCAGCTCAACGACCAGAACGTCTCAAAATACAGCAGCGGCCATGTTTGGTGTGAACGCAGCATCAGAGCATCACAACATATTTAGAAAATAACAACTTTATGCTGGAAATCTGTAAGAAGGAAGGAAGGGAGGAAGGAAGGAAGGAAGG
>JAUZNJ010105521.1:0-20670 GCA_034780135.1 Jordanella pulchra | reverse complement strand
CTCTCTCATACCCCCTTTCTTGTCAGCCTACTGTCAGAAAAACGAGCCACTAGTGCCGTAAAAAGCTCCAAAAAAAACCCAAAAAAACAAACTGGTTCCCAAACTGGGTCCAATTCTGGACGACATCCAAACATCCACTGGATCTGAGAGCTCTGGATGAGCGAGACGACATTAATAGGAGTGACGTCCATGCTTTGATGCTCAGAGAGGAAAAACAAAGTCATTTTTTACTTTGAAATTCTGTTTTTGTTTTGGATCATAAGCTGGTTCTGAAGGCCCCAGGGAATCTTTTATCGGGTCGGTCTTCAGTGTTGAGATGTTGAAGGAGCCACCGGTTCCGGAGCTGGTAAACTCAGAGCTGAGTCCGGCTCTGATTCCAGCTCTGTGTGTCTGTCGGCTGCTGATAAAGCTGCTGACAGAAGGAGGGTCCAGATTGTCTTATCTGACCAGAACCAAAGCTGTGGCTTCATCTGCATCAAAGCTTGATGTTCAGAACTACAACCGTCACCAGAATCATCCTGAGAAAGAGCCGCACGGCGTTTCTCTGGAAACTGATGATGCAACAGTGTTCAAATGATGCAACCGTCAGAGTACTGACCCGGTTCTCTTCTATGTGTGACAGTGTGTGGTCCTGTCTCTATGCCTCCGACTGATCATGCGCCTTGACGAGATGTGGCTTTGGTCGACGTGTGTGACCTTTACCTGGTGCAGTGCACCTTGCCACACATGGATCAAAGTCCAAACACCAGCCCTAGAAGAGCTTGAGGAAGATGTTTAACAGTGAGAGCAGCTGAAGGTTCCTCTATGTTCTCCTTCATCAGAACCAGTAACGGGAAGAGCACCGTCATCAACGCCATGCTCAGAGACCGGGTTCTGCCCAGCGGCATCGGACACACCACCAACTGCTTCCTGAGCGTAGAAGGAACCGACGGCGACGAGGCCTACCTGACCACCGAGGCGTCCGACCACAGACGCAGCGTCTCCGTAGGCCTGCTGCAGCGGCACACCGTGACCCGGGTCAAGGTTCTGGTTCTCTAACACCTCTCCCTCCATCCATCTGCAGACGGTGAACCAGCTGGCTCACGCTCTCCACATGGACCCGGAGCTGGACTCTGGCAGCCTGGTCCGGGTGTTCTGGCCCAAGAGTCGCTGCGTTCTTCTGAGAGATGACCTGGTTCTGATGGACAGGTACGTCTGCCACACCAGTACCGGCAGGGTCGGTCCAGTTCTCCTACACAGAATGGGTTCTAAGTTATTGGCACTAATCCTGATGGTTCTGGTTCCAAACCTAGCTTGACTCTTCTGGACTGATTCCCACAGTTTGGTTTCATCATCTGTAAACAATCCGGAGCAGAACCTCAAAGTTCTTCCAAAACCGCCTCATTCAGGTCGAGACCAACCCAAGCGGGTTCCGTTAGGGTCCAATATCACTCTAAGATGTTTGCTGGGAATGTCCAGGTTCTCCTAACAGAACCAGAGCTGGTCCTGAATCAGCAGAGGAACGGATCAGAACATCAGGGTCAGCTGTCAGGTTTCAGATCAGAACTTGGATAAACTCGGTGGAATGATCTGGATCATCTCCTCCCTCTGACCCCCTGACCTCTGGGGACAGTCCAGGGACAGACGTCACCCTGGAGTTGGACACCTGGATCGATAGGTTCTGTTTGGACGCAGACGTCTTTGTTCTGGTGGGAAACGCGGAGTCGACGCTGATGAACACGGTGAGGAACCAGCTCTGGTTTTATTCTTACTCATCTTTAATGCAACATCGGTAGAGCTACAAACCCACATAGTTCAATCCAGTTGTCGTGGTGCCGTCTAATTATGGGATGTTCTGGCAGAGGTGATAGGAAAATTAACTTATCATTTAACGGTCAGCTTCTTTACTCCAAGTGGGAAACAGTAAATGACTTATTTTCTATCCTATTAGCAGGAAACCTGTTTTATTTAGGGGGAGTTGGAAAAAACTCCCCCTGCTGGATGTTAGCTGCTACTACTGGTTTTACTGGTGGAGGATCCAGAGGCCTCAGCGGCTCCAGCAGTCACTACTTGATGCACAGAGCCGGATCATAACATCTGTGGTCACTGAACAGGCTACAAAACAGATATTAAGAAATGCAATTACACAAAGAACAATAGAAAATGAATTACATGTGATGCAGTCGTACGACATCCTCAAAGGATTTTAGATGGACGACTGGCAGCCTGGGATCGAATAAAACGGTTCTGATGGTGAAAACTGTAACTAGGATATTTTGGCAAAGAATTAGATAAAAAATGCCAACAAGAGCATCGATTGGTGAAAGACATCAGATTGTTGCCCTCTGCTGGTGGTTCTTTGGTACTTAGGAAAGAAACAAATGAAAGGTTCTTTAACAAAAGTTAATATTAAACCAAGAGAATCTCAAAATTGAAAAGAAAAAAAAAACAAAAAAACAAAAAACAAAAAAGAAATGATTCCTAAACAGAAAGTGTAGCAGCAGAAAACTGGCGTTGATGTTAGAATGACTTAAATGCTTCACTGGAAATAGAAACTAAAGCTTCCTCTGATCTCATCAAACTGTTTGTGACTCTTTATCAAGAGTGGATGAGGGTCAGAGGTCACCTTCAGGTGGTACCAGAAGGTTCATAAAGAGGTCTGTGGTTGATGGAGCTCTGTTCCGGTACCAGTGGAAGTTAGCAGTGATGAGTCCAGTGCTTTAGAAAGAGTCGACTCTCTCGGCTCGGCTCACTAGAAACGGTCCAATCTTCAGTTTTGAAACCATTTTATGTCTGTAGCCCCGCACCTTTCTGACATGCTATCAGATATTGGTGTAGATCTCGAACCACGTCCAATCAGACTGCTGCTCCAAGATGTGAGGTTCCCCAAGGCTCTGTTTTAGGACAACATCTCTTATTTATACCTGTTACTAGTTACTTATTGTGGTCTAAGATGTTGGAAATCTTTTACCTCCAGTTGCTCCATGGTGCATCTGCTCTGACAACATACCAGCAGATTGACTTGACCTTTGACCCGGCAACAAGACTTCCTGTCTGGGAACAGGAGTGTAGCTTTTATTTTCTAACTGAAAGAAGCAAAGTTGTTTCCTTGTTGTGCAGGAAAAACTTTTCTTTCACAAAGTCAGTGAACGCATCTCCAAACCAAACATCTTCATCCTTCACAACCGCTGGGACGCCTCGGTGACGGAGCCCGACTACATCGACCAGGTGGGTGTTTGTCTCAGCAGGTGAGCCGAGAAAGAGTTACTATGGGAACTGAATCAGTCGTTCAGCATCTGCAGTTTCAGAGCTTTGACCTTTGTCCAACTGTCAGGTAAGGAAGCAACACATGGACCGCTGTGTGAGCTTCCTGTCGGAGGAGCTGGGGGTGGTGGGACCGGAAGAGGCAGCTGGGAGAATCTTCTTTGTCTCTGCCAAGGAGGTTCTGAGCTCAAGGACACAGAGAGCGCAGGGCATGCCTGAGACAGGTGAGACAGGTGAGGGACAACCCAATACCGATTTACCTGCAGCAGGTTCTGCAGTGTTCAGGTCTAGAAAAAAACAAACAAACAAAAAACAAATTCCCTGTTTAAAAAAAGCAGAGAAGGGTTTTAGGAAACTGGCTGCTTGGAAGAAAAACCTGGAATTAAATGACAGAACCTGAACGCCCTGCAGGTGGCGCCATGGCAGAAGGTTTCCATGAGCGGCTGAGAGAGTTCCACCGGTTTGAGAGGACGTTTGAGGTTCGTAAACCAAACACACCCTGAGTTCCAGTTGAGTCACTGCTTGTTGTGACACAATAAAGTTTTGGTTCTGACACAGAAAACTGGACTTTTGTCTGCAGGAGTTCATCTCTCAGTCCGCGGTCCGGACTAAGTTCGAACAGCACACAGTGAGGGCGTGGCAGATCACAGAGGCCATCAAAGCAGTGATGGACGCCATCAACATCGCCTCAGCTGACAGGAAGTGAGCCCTGCTGCAGATTCACTCAGCGTGCTCTAAGGACGTCTCTCTGACCTCTGACCTCTGACAGGATCTGCTGCCTGGAGGAGCGAGAGGAGCAGCGGGATCGGCTGGACTTTGTCCGAGGACAGATGAGCCGTCTGAGCGACAATGTGAAGGACCGAGTCAGAGCCCTGACAGATGAAGTTGCTGCCAAGGTATCCTCCTGAGACATCAGTGTGGAGGTCCAGGTCTTAGCAGAACCAGGCAGCTCCTCAGATGCTCCTGTTCTGATGCTGGTTTAAAAGTTCCAGCTTGCAGGTTCTGGTTTAGATGCAAAGCTCCATCAAAGGGAGAGCGCTACCGGACTGGTTCCAGTCCATCAAAGAGAGACAGGGGCTGCTTCAGCGTTTCCATGGTAACCACTGTGGGGCGTCTCTGTGCTCAGGTGGCCTTGGCGCTGTTGGATCAGATCCAGTCTCTTCCTGTTCTTGTTGAGGAGTTTAGAGCCGACTTCAACCCGACACCAGAAACTCTGCAGCTCTACAAAGCTGTGAGTACTGAGCTCTTCCTGGACCCGTCCAGAACCCGTCTGACAATAACCACCCGGGGTCTCTTCTACACAACACCTCAGTAACCAGTCGGACTTCTGTCTCTGGTGTTCCTGCAGAAGCTCATGCAGCATGTGGAGGAAAGGCTCGTTGGCTGTTTGGCTCATCGTTGTTCTCTCAACGTCTTCAGGGACATCAGAGAAGCGCAGAAACGCATGATCGGTACCGACCTGTCCTCCTTCTGCATCACTCAATCCCAGGGAGGCTCCCTGTGACTCTCTGATGTCTGTCCTCAGACAGCGTCCGTCCCCTGGTGTCTCTTTCTGTGCAGCAGCAGCTTTCTTCTCCGTCCTCCTCTTTTGAGATGACCTATGACCTTAGTCTGGCCGCCCTCTGTGCTGACTTCAGGGAGAGCATTGACTTCCAGTTTTCTTTGGGTTGGTCTGCCCTCGTCACCCGCTTCATCGGAGCCACCAACGCCAAGCGGGCATTGAGTGGCGGCGAGCGTGGCCTGAAGGTGAGCTCACATTCAGGTAGGTAAGTCTTTCTGTTGAAGCAACCAGTTCAAAGGATGCTGCTCTGCCTGCAGGAAGGACCGGCCTTCAAGGATGAAGTGCTGGTTTCCGTAGCAACAGGCTTGGTGTCACTCACCTCCAGGGCATCCATGGCAGTTCTGGTGATTGGAGGTGTGGTAAGTCCAAAAACCAGCAGGTACACTTCCTGGATGGCAGCTGCTAGTTAGTGAGACGATATAGAACCATTCAGAAGAGGCTGGTTCTTCTCCCGGTTCTTCATGGTGTGCGAGACAAGAGTCAGACTGTGTCTCAAGGTGTTTTCCAGGTCTGTTGGGGTTTTTTTGGTGTTTTCCAGGTGTGCCTCAGATGTTCTCTAGTTTGTCTAAAGTGTTTTGCTTGTTAATGTCTTTGATGTGTCACGATGCTTACGAGGGTTTTAATTTCTCTTCGAGTGTATCCCAGGTTTGTCAGATGAATCTTTCCTGGGTTTGCTATATATAGCAACGCCAGGAAAGATCTCCCTCCTCTTTCTGTTTCTTCAGGTGTGGCGTTCTGTGGGTTGGCGCGTCATCGCCCTGTCTATCTCCCTGTATGGACTCCTCTACCTGTATGAGAGACTCACCTGGACTGATGCTAGTAAGGAGCGTGCTCTGAAGCAGCAGTTCACGGAGTACGCCGCTTTACGCCTCAGAGCTGTCGTTCCCGTCACCAGCTCCTCCTGCAGCCAGCAGGTGTACAAGTAAGCCTCGACCAACCGACTGAACACCTGGACGAACAAGTGCTGATGTTTTTAATCATGTTTGTTTGTGTTTGAGGGAGCTGACGGCAACCTTCCACCGTTTGACGCAGAGAGTGGACCTGAGTGAAGCTGAGTTGGAAGGAAGCATCCGTCAGCTGACCTCCAGGATCCAGAAACTAGAGAAGACCCAGAAGAAGTCCAAGGCCTTGAGGTAAGAGCATTGATCTGTTGAGGGGCGCTTGGTTTACGTTGCCTGTTGTGTCAGGCGGGTGGGTGTTTATCATACTGCAAAGGAGGTAGAACATCAGCAAATAGCTGAGGTTCTCCTCTAGGGTTTAACTATTCCTCAGTTTGTGCAGCACTTGTAAGGGGAGAACATGCATCTACAGATCAGCATAATGTGACACAGACGCCATGTTTGGATCCGTCGGCTGCGTCCTGAAGAGGCCGGATTTATAGGCCGATTACATCACAGCGCGGCGCCGTGGTCTGTTCCCATTGGAAGGCTCCTTCGTATGCGGCCGACTAATGCAGCCTTTTTTTGAAGGTTGGGTCCCGTGTATCCTCCATAGCCTTTGTTTTCCCATGATTCATTGCGTGTCCAAGCAGCCAGCTGCTACTTGCTCAGAGGAAATGGCGACGAATAGCAGTGAATATTGGAAATGCAGCTTAATAGAATTCGATCAACTGTAATGGTTGCTAGGCAACAGAGCGTACGCTCAGAGTGAGGAGAAGGATGGACCTGTTTGAATCCATTAAAAAATGTTCACAGAAGGATCCAGTCCAGGTAGAACCGGGTCCTCAGAGGTCGCAGCCTCTGAATTCAAACACACAGATAGAGCTACAACTGAGCAGACCTGAGTTCAGCTGCCAGACCCGAATACGTCTACTTTTTATCTGCTGGTTGAAATCCTGATTTATTTATAAGTTTGGAGTTGGAAAAAAAACAAACTACAAGTTTTAATATTTAATTTTAAAATTGCAGCTTTTATCAGGTAAATAAAGTCCCAGAAATGAATGAACGAAACTTTAATCATGTCCTGCAGTGTTAAGTTAAACCTGACGCTGAACTAATTCCCAGAATACTCGAAGGTTGAGCAGACAGAATGTTATTGCTTTGAGTTATTTTTAATAGAGAATTTTTTCTAACTCTAAAAGTTTGCATTTCATTATTTCATCTTAGCCTTTATCACTGACCATCATCTTCCTACTAATGATGTGCATTCAGTCAGCTGTCCAGCTGTTCCCTCACTGACATCGGTTTCCTTTGATGTCAGTAAACACACAGATCCATATTCTTCTTTTCAGAAAGACTTTAAAAACTGTAAACGGTGATGTTATCCAAAAGCAACAATCCCTGAACTGTTTTCATCATAATTTTTCTAAACAGACAACTAAAAATTCAAACGGTTAAATATTCATTGTTTCACAGTAAATCAGTGTTTGCTGCTGTATTTGATGACGTTTCCACGGCTCCTCTGACGGCTTTACAGTCCATAATCTTTTCCATCATCCCCAGCTGTTCTGTAAACCGGGAATCAAAATGTTTTTCTCCTTCATGTTGTCACGGTACCAGCAGTATAATGTGCTGCGTTACTGAAGCTTGATTCCTTCTACAGCACCGGACCGGACAGTCATTAACTTTGCAGGATTCGTTCCTCTTGGATGACTTTTTGGTGACAGTAGACTCCTGCTTGAACTGTGTGTCGCTGACTGTCAATAATTTAATGATCAATTAAAGGGACTTTTCACAACCTGTCTCTGCTGGAGAGAACGGTTCTCTGCTCTGGAACCAGGTCTGAGTCGCTCCTCACAGATTCTTTCAAACAAACGGATCATTTGTGAAAACGAACTGAACAAACCATTGATTGATTCTCGGTTAAAGTCAGGAGTTGAACTTCCACGTTCTGTGGCTCGTATAACAGCATCTCTACCTCTATGCTAACTTTATCCGTTAGCTTGGATTAAAGAACAACCAAAGATTCGACAAACCGACACACAGGAAGCTGAAAGAAATGCGATTCACCAGGTAGTGACTGAGGAATTCAGGAACCTAGTGGCCCTGAGGCAGGGGCCCCGCAGCTCCACCGGCCCCTGGGGCCCCTAGTTGAACACATTCATCAGGTTATATTAACTGGACATAAAGGTAGATTTATCTTCATGCATGTATGAATTGAAAATCTTGTCGCACCAACAATTAAAAAAGTGTACAAAGTTTTCAAATATTAAGTCAATTAAATGGATTAATAACTTATTTTATTGATTTCTATTAAACATTTCATATTTGACCATTAAACTTGGATCATCCCAAATACATCAGTAATTAGATCATAGTAGAAACTACTTAGTTACTTGGTCTAGTAACTAATTACTTTGCTCCTGGAAGAAGGAACTAGTTACTCTACTAGTTCTTCCTGATCTGGGATCAGACGTCCTGAATCCCAGCTTCCTGTTAGCAGCTTTCAAAATAAAAGCTTCCTAATGTTATTTATTCACAATGTGATGAAGACCCAGTCACAGTCTATGGAGCCGTGTTCGGTTCTACTAAGGTTCTGGTTCCAGTGACACCATGTGAGGTGGCAGAACTTCAGCAGGACCCGGTTCAGTAACGGTTCTGTGTGTTTACAGGAACCGGGCCACAGAGCTGGAGGCTCAGCTGGAGGCCTTCTCTGCTCGGTACCTGCAGGTGGACTGAGGGAGCAGAACCAGCGGTTTGGATCCACCGATCAGAACCAGAACCAGATGGGTGTTTTAGAACCAGCTTCACCTGCTGAGGAGTTCTGGGCTTTACATCCAGTTGCCGTGACAACAGACGACCTTGAGGACTTCTGGTTGATCCATCGTCTGTTGAACTGATGGTTCTGATCATCTTAGTGGAAAATCCGATATTTTAGATTTTGGGTCAAACAGCTTGTTGGTTTCTGGTTCTGGAACCGGGTCCTCTGGTCGGGACCAGGAAGGAGAACCAGAGCTCACACAGGCCTCTCCTCCGTGGTTCTCCTCTGTGGTTCTCCAGGTTCCTCTCATAGTTCCGAGCTGTTAACAGGTTGCTGCTCATTAAGTCATTGAACAGATGGTCTTCATCACTAACTGCTCAAAACTTCTTATATGGATTCATGCAGACGGATGTTCTAAAAAGCTTTATTATCTTCATTCTAATTTTTTGCTTTAATTGAAACATTTTAGATTTAGATACTGAATCAAATTAGTCCAACATGTTCAAACAAAGAGGTAAGCTTAATGAATATGATGCTTAATACGATCCTAGTTCTAAAAGGTTCTGTTCATCAGAACATCCAGTGGTTCCTGGAGCCCCCAGGTTCTTCCCATCAAGATCTAATTTAATGTGGTTACTCTGTGCTGGTCCAGAGATCTTCCTTAGAACGTTGGTCTGGATCCTGGTTTGGTTTAAATCTCCCAGCTTGGTTCTGTCTGACTGTTTCTGACTGTTTTCAACAGTTCCTTGAGGCATGTGGACCCGAACTCTACGGTCTCCTCTGTTCTTAGTTTGGGCAGAACTAGAATGTCTGAACGCTGTTACGACTCCTGCTGGGCAGGACGTCCATCTGATGAGAATCGGCTCAGAACTCTTCCTGTAATGATGTGGATGGAGATCCTGCAGTCATATCCAGTCGGAGCAGCAGCTGAATCGTTTCTGTGCTTTGTTCTACTTTATTTGGTTCAATTTACTGGTTTCTCTGGAATCCAAACCATTTCAGATGGAGGAACAGAAAGCAGCTGGACTAAACTTGGAAAGTTCAGTTTAGTTTTCTCCTCTCATCCAAGCGGCTTCTTCAGTTCTAACTGATGCTGGAGAACACTGAGATAAATATACTGTGGGTGTTATTTCATTCATCCTGAACTGAACTTTCGAGCCATGACCTGGACGACTGAAAACCTTCACAGAAAGATGGACCAATGAATTCAGTGGGATCATCTAAAGAGGAACGGTCTTTATTTCAGGGTAGCAGAGTTTTGGGGAACCAGAGCTGCACTGGAAAGGAAGATCAATGAGGGGATAATCAGCATAACTGAAACATGGTTGAAGGAAAACTGTTGATTATCTGGATGTTTTTGCTTCCACACATCGGACCCGGTTCCTCCAGCAGCTCAGCACTGCCTGGACAGGATCAAAGGTCCACCTTCAGGCAGGTGGGACAGAAGAACCTAGAGCTTCTCCATCCAGAACCAGAACTGACTCTTCAACATCTCTAATTCCTTGTCTGTGGTACCAACTGGAACAATGAAGCTGGTTCTGAAGAAATACTAGCTTCTATCGACCCGTTCCAGTCCATGAACCATTAAATGCTTTAGTTCTGGGTTCGTTCAGATAACGAACAGAACCGATTATGTAAAGCATCATCAGCGAGAGTCCAAACCTCAGATCATCTCAGAACCAGAATATCTGGAACCAGAGAACTGACAGAACCGGAGCTGTTGGATTATAGGTCCACTATCTGAGGGACCAGATCTGTTAGCTTCACTCTAAGATGCTGATCTATCTCCATCAACCAAGCACAGATATAGATCTACATCACATAGATGTTCAGATAAACATCCAGGCTTCTGAGCTTCAATACCTCCACATCTCCTTCCTGTCTGGCTTCAAGCTCCGTCACCTCCGGCCTCACCTGGGGGTCCCTGAGTATTTAACCATCTGAAGGTTCTGGACGGCGCCGTCAGCGATGCGTCCGATCCACTTCCAGAGGAACCAGGAAATTCTGGTCTGTTGAGTAGTACCTTACTGATGCTCTGCAGACGTTGCTCCAAAGTTCTTCATCCGAAGAAACAGGTCGGTACCAAACCTGGCTCTGCTCGTCTTCATTTGATCCAAACTTCATTGAACTGACTGGTTCCGTTCAGATCTGTTTCTTCAGCATGTTTGTCATATAGGCTGAGCTAAATGGACCAGGTGTGACACCAGAACCACAGAACCTGGTGAAGGTCTACATGCTCACAGGGTTCTGGTACCGGTTTTACAGTCACAGATGGAAATAAAGCAGCGAGAACGGAGCTTTCGATCGACTTCCAGAGCATCTGCAAGAACTACTGATCAGAACCTCGACCCGTGAAACCAGAGCCTCAGATGAAGAGGCATGACCTCTGACCTTAGAGAGGAGGTGGGCTGGGCCTTAGTTGCCATGGGCAACTAAGTCTTCAAAAACCTGATTGTTTAATAAACAAACTGTTTCCTAATGGAGAGAAATCAACGGATTCTAGAAATGAGTCTGATTAATAAATCAAAATCTTTTAACCTTATTACCATCCTGGTCATGGTTCTGATTGGTTCTGTTCATGGTTCTGATTGGTTCTGTTTCCTCATGAGGACACTCAGTGCTACGCTCTGATTGGCTGCTGGAGACACGACCAAATATGGAGAACAACCGAAGTGGCCGTCTGAGCTGTTCCTGCTGGTGGAGCAGCTGGAGGAGGAATGCAGAGGAGCTGGAGGTAAATTTGGTCCCAGGAAGAGGCAGACGAGGAGGCGAGTGGGTCAACGGGTTGTTAGCTCTGCTGTCAGAACCACCCTGGAATGAGCAAAGTTCTAAGAGCTGCGATCAGAACCAGAACCTGCTGACATCATATGAATAGAGAAAGTACCGATTCATTTCAGACACCCTGGACTTTATCTGGTCTGTAGGTTTTACTGATACATTTTTTGGCAAGTTTTCCAAATGTTTATTATTGAAAACATGTTAAAGTCTGTAAATAAAACTTTAATTATTCTGTTAAATTAAAATGATTCAACTTTTTCATTAATGATTAATTAATATTCATGCTATGTATTTATCCTCTGTAAAAAACATTACTAGAAGAGAACATCTGGGACCAGCTGAAGCTGTGCAGCCATCAGCCGCTCTGTTGGTGGGAACGGGTCAGCGGTTCGGCTCGGCTCCATCGCTCTGGGCTCCTGGGTCCAGGGTGGAGCAGAGCTCCGTCAGTCTGAGGTGAGTTCAGGAAGGAGCAGCTTCGGGTTGTGCTGAGAAGCTGCAGCCACCCTCATCTCTCTGGGCCCCTGGAGGCCCCTCACAGGTCCCCCACCTGGAAGGCGGTCATCAGCAGGTCCAGGTCGCCCATATTGGCGGCCTGGAACAGCTCGGGCCGGTCCATCATGGAGATGGCGATCCGCAGGGCGGCCCAGATGTTGGCCGACATCTGCTGCTGGCTGCAGCTCTGACTGCGCCGTTGCTGGTTCAGAGCCATGAGGAAGTTACTGACGGCCTCCCTGCAGAACCAGAACTGGGTCAGACAACAACCAGTACCCCAGCAGACAAAGGGGAGCGGCGGTGCCGGTACCTGTGAGCTCCCAGGTTGATGCAGCTGATGCCCAGGTTGTACCTGGAGCGGATGAAGCCGGGCTGCAGCTCCAGGGCGCGGGTGTAGGCCTCCACCGCCTCCTGGCTGCGGCTCCCGTTGGCCAGCGTCGCTCCCAGCCGGTTCCACAGCAGGTAGTCCTGGACCAGACAGACAGGAACAATCAGACCCAGAACAAATGGAACCAGAACTAGTGGCGGCGGCGTGGCTACCTGAGGTCTGACAGACAGCGCCGCACTGAACGCCTCCACCGCCTTGTCGAACTCTGAGCTCAGGTTGTAGAGGACGCCTAGTCCGGTCTGCAGGTCCGGGTCCACACCGTCCACGTTCAGCAGAACCGCCTTCTGGAAGAGCAGCAGGACGTCCTGCAGCTTGGGACTGAAACACAAACACAGAGACATTACATTCAGAACCAGAACGAGGCAAACCGAAGTAACTAGCAGCACCGCAGTCATTAGGAGGTCCGGTGGTTTCAGAACATTGATCCAAACCTCAGTGAAGACCAGAGATCATGTTCATCCCTACTTTGATAATCCCAGAACCAAACCTTAAACCCTTGCTAGGTTCTCCTCCACAGGACGCCTCCATTCAATTCTCAGGTTCCATGTGGAGGAGTGGTGACTCTGATGCACTAGTTCCACCTCAGATCGATTCACCTTTTCGACATTTCCATTGGTAACCATTACATGGATCCGTTACCATTTTAAGAACCTACTCCTTGTGTTTCCAACCATTATGTGTTGCACTGAAAACACAATATCAGAGGACTGTCACTCATCTGCTGGTTAGGGGGCGGAGTCACTGGTATTAGCTTATTTTAATAACTATCTCCAACCTTTAAATCACATTTCGCTGGGCTTATTTTGCATATAGATAATTTTAAAAGCTAGAAATAGGTAGCATTAGCAGTAGTTAGCATTATCATTAGCAGTGGGTTCGGTTAGCAGTAGGCAGCGCTAGCAATAGGTAGTGTTAGCAGTAAGTACCTTTAGCTTACCTTTCTGACAGCAGCCATAAACTGATCGGACTGCTGTGCTCTCTGCAAACCACAAGATGTTGGACCGTAGGGCTGCCTAGCTGTTTAAAATCTCGCCCCCACTAGCATGCTACTCTATGATGGTAACATGAATGAACCCAGCTGGAACTGATAAACCAAGATGGAAAATAGACATATGATTCCATAACTCAACAAATACCCTTCTTATGGGTAAAGGTTTGGTTTTGTTCTACAGTCGGGACCAGGGGACCTTCTCCCCCACCAGGTGTTCCCCCTGCACCGGGAACCCGGGGGGCTGTTATATCCTGACACCTCTCTTTTTCCTGGTCTTGAGTTTGTACCCCAGCTGTCTGTGAAGGGGAGTCTAACCGTGTCCCCCACTGGGTCCAGTGGTTCCAGACGTGGGCCCTCACATGCATCCATCTTGCATCTTTTATGGCCTCGTATGCAAACATTTTTCATTGGGGCACCAGAGTTTTAAGATCGCCTTCTGCCCTGATCCCCGGTGGACCTCCTGTTCAGGTGTCTTTTTACCTGGCCGGTGTGGAGCAGCCAGGGCCCCTCCCCGGTGAGGCCGGGGACCCGTGTAGTGGGCTCCTGTCGTCCTGAACCAGGTGCCTGTATCGATGGTTGTGGCGGATCCAGCGGTGCAAAGCATCACAGGCCTCCCTCAGCAAGCCGCTGTTGGTGAAGCTGACGGCCAACGCCATGAGGGCCTGCAGGTTGTTGGGGCGGAGCTCTAGACACCTGCAGCAGGTGAACAGTTAGCTACCGTCGTTAGGGCGGATCAGATCAGGAGGTTCACGGAGGCATCTGACCTTTGCAGAGACACGATGGCCGCCTTCTCATTCTCGTTCTCAGCCTGGGTCGTCCCCAGCATCTGCCAGGCCTGAAAGAGGACAGAGTCCACTGTGACACTGACCAGAACCGGGTCAGCAGTCAGATGGCCTACCGGACCAACGGGTCACCTCAGCATCGCTGGGGTCCTGCAGGATGGCGGCCTCCAGCAGCAGCACGGCGGTGTTCAGGTCTCCTTGGCGAGCTTTTTCCTGACCCTCGGCGAAGGCGTTGGGCTGGTCTCTGTATGGGTTGGTGGTGTTGAAGTAGTAACCCTGCAGAACATCCCAGAACAGACCGCCGAACTCAGACACACAGGATGGACATGAAAAGCCCTGCAGGAACCTCTAGGACAGAACCAGAACCACAGGCCTCCTCAAAACAAAAACCTGTCCACTGCTCTCTGGGCTTTTATTCTGAAAGACTAGGAGGAAGTCAGTGGCTGTCTGCTGAAAAAGAACAAAGGTGGCCACATGTGTGAGCAGATGCTAGACATCAGTGCAGCTTCACCACCGTCTCCGTGGTGATGTAACACCTGATCAGAGGATTAGGGCCGGCGGCTGTGGCGATGATGTCAGAACTCAGGATTAAAGCTGCAGATTAACTCGGCGTCCACCTCAGAGATTATCTGTCAGCATGAACTGCAGCAGAGACGCATGCTGGGAAGTGACCCTGCAGAACCTGCTGGGCCCACATGGTTCTGATGTTTCTACTGTATATGGTGTCATCATCGGGGTTACCTTCTCCACAGGAGAGACAGACGGCGGGACGGGCTTCTGCTGACCATCTGACTCCTCCAGCCAGTTCCTCCGGGCCAGTTCCTCCCACTCCGCCTGCATCTTGTCCCAGAACTCTGTGTCCGACTGCAAGGGGAACAGAGGAACACTTTAGTCCTCCTCAGTCACTCCATCACCAGAGGAGCAGAACCCGGACCTGCTGAGAATCAGTCTGTCCTGATGAAGAGCTTTCTGTTTGTTAACAGAAACCCTCCTTAGCTCAAACTGCAGAACTATGCCCCCTCATGAAAGGTAAAGGCCACTGCACCTCAGCACCTTCACTGTCTCTGGTTCCTGTTCTAGCTTTGGTTTTAGATCTTTGTCTGATCCAACGCACTGGGTTCAAAGAGCTGGATCAGCTGCAGGTTCTGAAGGAGCCCGGTTTTCTACCAATCAATCAGCTGCTAGAACCAGGAAACATGTAGAATAATCAGGACCTTGGAGAGCTCTACAGATGTCAGGGAGTCAGAGAAGAACAGTGAGGAGAACCAAACAAGGAGATCCAGAAGAAAGAAAACGGATCAGCCACAAGAACTCAGGTCCGGTTCTGTTGAACAATTGAAAATCTACAATAGAACTTGAGAGGACTTTCAGACCGGTAAAACCAAAACCTGCTGACTCAGCAGACAGTTCAGCTGCTGGAGATATAAACCTCTTCAGTTTGACACTGAGACAGTAATCCAAGAAGGGGACGTTCTGGTTTGAACATGTCAGAACCTGACCTGTGTGTTTGGATCAGAACACCTACTGCTCGAGCTGGGAACTTTGGGTTTCAGGCTCATCGATCCGTCAGTCTGTGCTACACTGGATCACTGGAAATGTTCGACCCAATTCAGTCCCATCAGCAGCTTCTTCCGTCTCCAGCAGAACATCAGAGCTGAGCTGAGGAACCAAAGCCTTCGTGATGAAGAGGAGCATCCAATCAGCAGCTTCCACTCAGCGCAGCACTGTGATTGGTTCAACCAGGCCAGCCCGCAGATTAAAGAGCCCAAACCAATCGATGGAAAAGCTCGGATTACCAGTCCGACAGAAAATCTGCAATTTAATCACATCACGCCTCACCTTGGTCTCTCCTTTAGACACCTTCATCTTTTATCATCATCATCATCAGGCCGGGCTCATTTCACCTCATGAACACAAACATTTACAGGAACAGAACCAGCAGATGAAGAAACGCTAAGACCACAAGGTCCAGAGATCCTCCAGGAGGTCACAGCTGTAGAACCCATTATTGCAATTGTACAGAATTTTATCATCTGCTGGAGGTTCTGGAGACCAAACACAAATATTTTGACCCCCGGGCAACAGAAACATGCAGAGATCATTTAAAGATCCAAACCGCAACATGGACCCAGCTCAGACTCATGGTGGTAGGAAAGAAGAATATTCCAGAACAGAACTTGTCAGCGGTTCTGGAACAGATTAACTACCTGCTCCACAGTTCAACAGTTTTAATCCACAAGGCTTAAAACGTTCCTTTCTGATGAAGTTTACAGTCAGTGTGGCTCGGGTTATATTGAACTATCTCTATAGTTCTGCTGCTACAGGCTTAAACTGCTGGAGGACATAGGGACCACTTTTCCTCTCTCTGCTACATTCTACTTATATGCTCCAGTCCTGCAATATTTGTTGCTCAAGTTCGACTTCTAACTTTTATGTTCTCTCTGCTTTTTGTCGTCACTGTTTAAGGCAAGCAGCAGCTGACGAGACAGGAAGTCCCTGGAATAACAGGTCCTGTAAGCTGATCTATCGGGAGACTGTGAGCCTTACCTCGACTGCAGCCTTCGCTCGGGTAAACTCATCCTCCAGAGACTCGTTCCTGACCAGCAGAGAGCGAGTCCGTCTGCGAAGTCTGGACATGCTGCTGTCCTGGGAATACAGAGACAGAAAGGTCATCCAGCAGGTGTCTCTGCAGTAAACGGTAGATTTCAGACCAAAGTCAAAGCTGCTGCTATCAGCCACAGCCTGAGGGTCAGAGGAACAGGACGTCTCCCGCCGTAGACGTCCCCCGTCCCCCACAGCATACGGTTAGTGTGGCTCTGCTCTAAGCTGCCACCCTGTTGAAGGCAGCTAAATGATTTCAGGAAATCTTCTCATCTTTCATACAGAAACCCATTTCGGATGTTTTATCGACCGCCGGTGAGATGATGACCGGCTGATTGGACGGTTTCTGTTTCAGCTCCAACCTTAATGGAGCAGCACTGACCTGTGTGAGAGATATGAAGTCCAGGTCATCCAGACTGTGGACATCCAAGTTGGTCTTTGTCAGGGGATCAGTTTTAAACTCTGCAGACCTGGAGACAAACAAGCTGAGTGTTACTGCCCCCTACAGGCAGCTGGAGAAAACAAATATTCTCATTTTCATTTCTATCCTTAAACTGATTCATCAGGATTAAACGACAAATATTGCAGATTATTATCAATTAATCCGAAGCTGTTTAATTGCTTCACAGAGTAGAAGCATAAATAGAAGATGGTAAAGAGGATGGGACCGAGCAGCAAACCCTGTGGTTCTCCAGCTTAGTGAACATTTATGGTGGATATAAACAAACTGTCTGTGATAAACATGGAGGGAAACGGGTGGATTACCACAGCAGTTCACTGGAGGAGTGCTGGGAGGTGCATCTGGTCTCACGTGGTCTCCTGCACCGTCGCCCGTCCTCCAAGTCCAGCTGGACCTCGTCCCATTTGTCCAGAGGAGACGACAGGCTGACTGTGGACATCAAACACCGAAAAGAGCCACAGATCACAGAGCAGCTGCTCCGAGCCGAGCTCTAGTACAGGAAGTTCTCATCAAAGTAAAAGCTTAGATTAAAGCCTTCTTCACCACTCGGTGACCTCAAGCTTTTAGCTAAATGAAGCCTCAGATCTGGGATCTGCTGGACCTCATGGAGAACCGGAAGCTGCATCTACGCCTGCTTCCTGTATAGAAGAGGAGCCACAAAGTCCAACCAGCCTCCCAAAAGTATTCACACCCTGAATATGGAGAGTATTCTGAGTGAAAACCTGCAGAACCTCTGAGGTTCTTCTGTTCCGGACCTTCTACAGACGGAAACCTTTCTAACTAAAACATCTCCAGCTCAGTCAGCCTGGATGGAGAACATCTGGACCAGCAGAACCTGTTTGGACCTGCAACAGCAGAACCTACCTGAGTCCAGAGAGATCCGTTCAGGGGTTCTGGAACTGGCAGGCAGGGGGTCGACCCGGACCTGGATCAGTTCTGTCTCATCGGTTCTGGTTCTGTGTCGAGGACTCCTGGACCCGGCCTTCCTCCTCAGCGGACTCTTCGTCCCCCGGCTCTTCCCGGTCTCAGACAGGTCGCTGAGGTCCACCAGGTCCAGAGCCGTGGACAGAACTGCAACAGAACACAGATGGATTGTTCTGGATTCATTCATAGAACCGGATCAGTTCAGAGGACTGGACTAAAGACTGGAGCACGGGCTGAGTCCGAACTATCTGGTTCGGTCATATGATCCAGACCCAAAATCAATGAACCGGGCTGGTTCTCCTTCAGGTTCCAGCCACTGTCTTCCTGCCGGGTCTCTATGTTCTGATCCGAGCTCCTGGATCCAAAACCCAGAGGATCGAACATATGAACCACAGAGTTCTACTTCTGTTATGGACTTCCAGGTCCTGTTAGGTTCTGGAACTGATCCAACTTTAGCTCTGATCTCAGGTAAAGACAGAACCGTGTGTCGGAACCACAGAGCAGAACCAGACAAAACCGTTTGGGTCTGGTTGTGACTGAGAGGAACCAGAGCTGGATCTCCAGAACCAGCTTTGTGGGTCGGATCCCTTTAAGAGATGCTTCAATTCCGGTTCTGCTGGTCCTTTCCAGAACCTCTAGTCCTTCTGGATCCCACAGGTTCCTGATGTCCAGAGGGAGGGGGAGGGGCCATAAAGGGTTGCTACCTGCTGGGTTGGAGGTCAGGGGTCGGCTGGAGGCACCGTCGATGCGACTCTCTGACAGGAAGTCATCAATGGAGGGACTCAGCAGAGGTCGACTCTCCTGCTGCTCTCCGACCAGCTGGAGAAACAAAGATGGAGGCTGTTAGAGAAAAACCAGCTCAACTGGCATCTATGGGCAGCCAATCAGGTGCCCCCACTCATTAGGAGGATTTACAAGCAGCCAATCAGGTGCCCCCGCTCATTAGGAGGATTTACAAGCAGCCAATCAGGTGCCCCTGCTCATTAGGAGGATTTACAAGCAGCCAATCAGGTGCCCCCGCTCATTAGGAGAATTACAAGCAGCCAATCAGGTGCCCCCGCTCATTAGGAGGATTTACAAGCAGCCAATCAGGGGCTTCTGCTCATTAGGAGGATTTACAAGCAGCCAATCAGGGGCTTCTGCTCATTAGGAAGCTTCTATTAGCGCCTGCTAATCATTCCCACCAGTTGAAAAACATCCGTTTTAGACGATTTTTCATCATCATGATGAACTTTACATGTGTAGGTTTAATGTTCTGGTTCTGGTCGAGGGTTTGATTCTACACAGAAATTGACTTCTTTCCTTTAGAGCTGGATCAGAACAGCCAGATCAGAACCACAGACATTGTGTCAGATCAAAGCCCAGCCCGTTCAGATGGATCTGTACTGAGTTCAGAGGAGGAGTTCTAAGGAGCGTTGGCGGTTCTACAGCTGGGTCCAATTACTCTCTGATGTTAAATCAAGAACAGGTTCTGTTTGTGTGGTTCTGAGCCACAGACAGCTGGACAGGATCCAACCCAGCTGTCAACTGAATGTTCTGTCACAGAGCAGAACTGCTCGAGTCAGAACCAACAGTCCATCTGTAGTGGACCTCGATCAAAACCAGAACAATCTGATGCTGAACATCGAGGAAGAGGAGGAGGGAGGCCTGTGGAGTTGACGATGAAGACGAGGAGCTTATTTCTTCTTCTCTGGTCTATAAATAAGCTGCAGATCTTCTGAACAAGCAACCCTTCAACAGGAGAACCGCAGAACTACAGCAGTACTACAGCAAAACTACAGCCGTACTACAGCAGTACTAGAGCAAAACTACATCAGTACTACAGCAGTACTACAGCAAAACTACAGCAGTACTACAGCAAAACTACAGCAGTACTACAGCAGTAATATAGCAGTACTACAGCAAAACTACAGCAGCACTACAGCAGTACTAAGCAAAACTACAGCAGTACTACAGCAAAACTACAGCAGTACTACAGCAAAACTACAGCAGAACTACAGCAGAACTACAGAAGTACTACAGCAGTACTACATCAAAACTACATCAGTACTACAGCAAAACTACAGCAGTACTACAGCAGTACTACAGCAGCACTACAGCAGTACTACAGCAAAACTACAGCAGAACTACAGCAGTACTACAGCAAAACTACAGCAGTACTACAGCAAAACTACAGCAGAACTACAGCAGTACTACAGCAGTACTACAGCAAAACTACAGCAGTACTACAACAGTACTACAGCAGTACTACAGCAGTACTATAGCAGTACTACAGCAAAACTACAGCAGTACTACAGCAGAACTACAGCAGTACTACAGCAGAACTACAGCAAAACTACAGCAGTACTACAGCAGTACTACAGCAGAACTACAGCAGAACTACAGCAGTACTACAGCAAAACTACAGCAAAACTACAGCAGAACTACAGCAGTACTAGAGCAAAACTACATCAGTACTACAGCAGTACTACAGCAAAACTACATCAGTACTACAGCAAAACTACAGCAGTACTACAGCAGTACTATAGCAGTACTACAGCAAAACTACAGCAGCACTACAGCAGTACTAAGCAAAACTACAGCAGTACTCCAGCAGTACTACAGCAGAACTACAGCAGTACTACAGCAAAACTTCAGCAGAACTACAGCAGTACTACAGCAGTACTACAGCAAAACTACAGCAGACGACAGCAGTACTACAGCAAAACTACAGCAGTACGACAGCAGTACTACAGCAAAACTACAGCAGAACTACAGCAGTACTAGAGCAGAACTACAGCAGAACTACAGCAGTACTACAGCAAAACTACA
>JAUZNJ010105520.1:0-47238 GCA_034780135.1 Jordanella pulchra | reverse complement strand
GGATGGATGGATGGATGGATGGATGGATGGATGGATGGATGGATGGATGGATGGATGGATGGATGGATGGATTTAAAGGAATCCAGGAAGGAAGAGAAGTCTTAAGACTTAATACTAAAACCCTCTTTATATGTTCTTCTCTTTCAGGTATAAACTCATGGAGTTAATTTGCTACACAGTAATGGGAGTTTTTCCTGCTCTCGTCATCTTTTCAATGGTGAGCCACACTCATGTATTGTACTGCACTGTATTGGAAAGTGCTGTACCCCACATTAACCTCCTTTGCCTGTTGCCAGCCGGAGCAGTCTGGATTGTGTGAGCTGCTGGTCGGCGGAGCCTGCTACTGTCTGGGTATAGTCTTCTTTAAAAGTGATGGGATCGTCCCGTTTGCTCACGCCATCTGGCACCTTTTCGTAGTTGTGGGAGCAGCCATACATTACTACGCCATCTGGAAGTACCTCTACGCCCAGACTCCCAGGCAGGTCCAGACCTCCAGATGACATCAGTGATGACCTCACAGGAATGGACTCCTGTGATTGAGTTTCTCTTAGGGAGCTGTGTCCAAGTTCAAGGGCTGCCTCATATAGGCCTGAACTCTGAGGAAAAACAATCAGTACATTTGGGTCTGAGTGATCAACTTACAAAGTCAAATAAGTTTAGATATTCTTTTGTTTGTGGCCTTTAAAAAGTATTTTGGGTTATACACTGATTCTACTATAGAAAATACTACAAATGACATTTAATTTTAAAGTTTTCATTTCTTACAGGTTTTTATTGATGCACTTTATTTTTTATCTAGAAAAACAAACTTCAACTTTTTATCCAAGTTTCATACAGCGAATTCCGATAAGATCTTAATTCTACAGTGCAAAAAGATAAGTGCCTAAAATGCCTTATAAAAGTCAGTGCATTTATTTTTAAAAAGTGGCCAGATTACTTTAAAGAGGACATTATAATATGATATTCAATAAAATGTACGAAATTGAAGGAAAAAAATGTACAATGGGGTTGGAGCTCTAATTAGAAATAGATCAGATTTGAACTAGATAAATTATAAGCATAGATTCTTTGTCAGGACTTAGCTTTACGCACTGAGGATACTGATAAAAATGACATGAAATCTATTTTTGTCACTTTGTGGACAGTTAGCCATCCTGCACAAGATGTTAGAAAAGAATAGATTTCTAGGACATGAAAACGGATTAAAGATCTCGGGTTGTATGGTTCACTTTTCAAGTGTCCCCCTGCAAATACTTTTACCAGTCCCCCATTACTTTCTACTGTGCCAAACTGCCAGACATTGCATGGTGTCCTGACAAAGCTGAAGAACCCATCATCCCACATCACCACCACTATTCATGCTAAAGAAAGATATTTCACTTTTTTTGGCATGCACAGACTTATGCGTGGTGGTTTATTATAATAGTGTTGGGATATAATGGTCTTAAGTGGTGGAAGGAGAAGGCTCTGAACAGCAGTTAAAGTTTATCCATGGTGTGCAACCCACAAGGCCTGATCATCAGACAATTAACTAGTAACAACAATGCTGCCATGACCTAAACATAATCCCTTCAACACCACAGTGGTAGCGCTCCATCTAATCATGTGGCACTGTGGCTTTTTTACAAATGAGGACTCCAGACTAAGGCCCCCTGTTGATTAAATAAAAAGTGTTTCATCAGGCAGCTAAAGAAAAAAAATACAATATCTGTCTCTGCACAAAGTATTTGCTGTTTTTTTTGTAGAATAAAGTGCAGTTAGAGGGAGGTGAAAACATCTAAAAACATTGCTGAACAATTGACGGTAGTTGCAATGTTTTTAGACTGATATATACCAAGGCTGAGACTGATGGTTGAGGCACAGAAACCTTGTGCGTTTAGAGGGACCCATTCTTGTTCAGATGTGAAGCACTTAGATGGAACAAGAGCCGAGTACTTGTACTACCAACTATTACTTAAGCTAATAGCACTGTGGCCACGATTACCTTTAAGGGGAAATGATTTTTGTATTTATTTATTTATTTTTACATTCTAGGAATATTGGAAAAGTATTATTATCCTTGTGAAAAAAGGATCTAGCTGTATGGAAAGCATATTGCTTTCTCCCCAAGGATTCCTTTATTGTTGCCACTTTCCTTCTGTATATCAGGATAAAACAGGTTTAGACAATGTTTGTTAAAAGTTTAGATAAATCCTACATCACCTTCACTCTGACAATATATAAAAGTCTTCAGATACATATAAGCATTATTAGATTATTCAGAATCACCTCTTTGGAACTAATCTAAACTTTCTAAGGAGGCACCTTTGTATACTTGGACACAGCTGAAATTCCCACTTGAGTTTATATCAGTGTATCAAATTGCAGGATTTTCCAGTATTTTTTTTCAATGGTCAGCACTTACTTGTAATGGAGGTGTCTTATCTGCACGTCCAGATTCAATGTTCAGAGGCTGAATTGATGGCATTGTCTTAAAGCAAGAGGAAGACGATGTGTACAGTTGCCTGCCTTGACTATTATCTAGAGATTAAACCTTTATTTTAATCATCATTTACACTTGGTGAATAGGAGTGGTTTATATTTACAGTCTGGAGTTCTGCATCACATAATTTTACTTTTGTTTGTCATTTTTTCACTTTTTTGGTGATTTGATGTAATTACCAAAACGTGCATGAGTTGAATTATTTGATAATGTATATTTAACATACATATGTGGTTGTAGCCTTAAAGAGTAAGCCTCTATACATCCACAATTATTAGAACAATAGAATATGTAGTTTATTTGCTGAATATCACAGTTTCCTGTTGCTTGTTATGTTTTACAAGGCAGAATGTCTTCAGTATCATTTGTACAGAGATTATATTTTCTTGTGTAACGTTTGTTGTCTTGATAATTGGTGAAAAACTAGTGATTAGCAACATGGTTAATGCTAAAACACAATTGACTCAGCACTGCCAGAAGGCTGACTTACTGCCGGTACTGATAGCACATGCTTTCATGATAAAAAAAATGTCTCATCTGAAAGGAAACTGAAGCTATAGTATTCTTGAACAATCTGTCAGAACATGAAGGCATCTCAGGAGAGTGTGTGTGTGTATGTGTGTGTGGCTGTGGGTATATTTTACTATCTTATGCCCATGGTATCAAAACCTATAGTTGTCAGTGTTTACATATGAAAACCTTGAATTCATAGATATCTATATTTGCTATTTTTTTTATTCTGCGTGTCATTGTAAAGTTTGATGAATGTGGCTGAAGGACCACAAAGGTCAAGAAATCTAATATTTGAAGGTGTAGAAACAAAAACAACAATTGACACTGATCATGTTTCACAGTTGTCTGTCTCTCAGGATTTCAGGAACCATCAAATTTGAATCAGTTTTTTGCATTGGTCAGCACAGCTCTATCTTTACTCTCAAATGTTTTCAAGTTCTACATGTGGGTGAAATTCAGACAATAACTAAGGTTTGATTTAAAGAAGGCAGGAAGTTTGGTGTCAAGACAGCTAGAATCAATTTCCTACACTGTTACTGCTGGTAAAAATATTAAAATGCCTTAAAATTATTACTTTATTGTCTCAGTAGTATATATTCACACTGCCAAAAAGTGAAAGATCTCAACTTGAAGCTGAATAAATCTATTTAGTGGGACAAAATGATTAACTCAACAATAATTTCTTAAAATAAATGTTCTAAAAACATTTTGAAATATATTGTATTTTATTAAAGAAATAAAATCCTAAAGAATTTTTTATTAGTCATCCATGACTTGCTTTTTTACTGTGGTTTAAATGTTATACTAATTTCTGTAACTTCTTTAAAATAGGAAAGATAGGAAAACAAGTCATCCGGGTGAGGTAGATGATTAGTGCTAATACCTACAGTGAAATCAGTCAAAGCAAAAAAAGAAACAATAAATAGGACAAAACATAATTGCTTAAATAATATAAATAACAGGAGAATCAAAGGAGATTTTGTGAAGCATCAAATCACTGGCTGTTTTATAGGATTAATTGCAGAACATTAAATGTCATTTAAGAACTATCTGACAGAAAATATAATTTTAATTATCTTTTTTCCTCCCAAATCAGTCATGTAATTTTTAGCCAAACTAATAAGAAAATGTGTCAAGCTGTCTGGTTCACCATCAGTTTCAAGCATCTGGCATCCTAAGGTGCGTGGATCTTCATTGCAGCAAGCAGCACAGCCTGATGTAAGATTAGGATTTGCTTTTACTAAATAAATGCTGTAGTGTTGTAGTCACAGTCGGGTTAATTCTGAGAGCTGAGAGAATTAACTGAGAGCTGTGGTTTATTCTGTTGCAGCCTGGTGAGCTACTGCTGAAGGGTTAGTGTCTGATGTATTAAGACGACGATGAAGCATTTTTTTCTCTTCGTGGCAGTATGTTTTCCTATGCTACTTTAGTAAAATGTAGATCAGTAATTGTGTGGATATGATTAGCAGGGAGGACGATGGCATGCAAGACAAAATTATCTTAAAGAACATCAACAGCTTTTTCAGTGTGAGATAATACTATCAGATACATATTTTAATAGCATCTATCTTTCCCATAGATGGCAAAAAATATGGGAAACCGTAAAAAGGTGTTTGAATTTGCACAAAGACACTGTGATCAACACATCAATTTACAGACAGAAAAAGATATTTTCTTAAATAAGGCATTAAACTCAATAAAGATACCACATAAATTAGCATGTTTCATTAGCAACTCTGTTTCAAATACTGTATCAACCTTTACCTCCATTTTTGGTATGAAAAAAACAAAGAGTAATATTAACAACAAATGTTAGTCAATCACTGAGATAATAAATTAAAAAGAAAACCTGAGGGCATAATATAAGCACTGTAAATCTCCAACAGTTATTCTTTTTTTAGCTGTATATAATTCATGGAAATGATACAACCTAAATCAATGGAAAACTTCTTAAGGTTTATTAATGTATTGCTACAACTGAGAGGAAAATATGTTTGTTGTGAATTTGACTATGTCTAAATGATGCTTACATTTCTGAATGATGCTAATTTTTAACAAAATTCTTAATACCAAACAGCTTGTAAGTATTTGGATTCTTAATGATTACTGAAACCTTCAAGATACATCATAAAATAGGTTATTATTTTCATTTATCATAACTGGTATTAAAACCACTTTCATTAGCAGTTTTACTAATTTTCTTGTTAATGTTCATCTTGATAATAGTATTAAACTCTTCTAGAGATGTAGTGCATATAGGAATTTGTATAAATCTCAGACACTTTACAAACTGCACACCTGTTGATATTATTCATAGACTGTGACCATGATGCCGCTCAGTGTTTTTGTCCTGCTACTGCTCTCTTCTTGTTCCAGAAAAGTTCATGTATTTTTCCACATTCATGGTTCTTTCGTTTCTATTTGGTTATTGTATCTTTGGTGCTTTTTTGCGTTGTGATAAGCCACTTTGATGCAAACATTGCTTTTTTCTATCTCTGTAATAATAAAATTGCTGTTTAATGCACTGTGTTGTTGAACTCATTTTTTAAGCTGGTTGAGACAATTTCCTTTCCTGTGCCTTTTCTGCAATTACATTTACAGATATTTTTGTATGTCAAGTTTAAGTTTGCTCATAGATTCAGATCAGTAACTGACCTAGTTTTTTCCTAAAAAACAAACAATGAATCGCTGGGATTTTGGTTAATTGGACTAGTGCGACAGATCATAAATGGTTTAAAACCCTAAACTTTTAATTTGAATGAAGATTATTTATTTAAAGATGACCGCACATACAGTGGCGATTGAACACCTATTACAGGTAGTTGACCAGAATTTTGATGCTGAAAAACTCCAAGCAATCCAGGATGTTGATGCTTTTCTTTCACCTAAATTGAATCAAAACGTCTCTGGTAAATAAAAAAAAAGACTACCACCCTACTAGCGGCATTTTCTGGGGTAAAGTTTCTACCCTGCAGATCTGATTTTTTCTTTCTACTATTTACCGTTTTAGATGGGGGTGGGGCTGTAATGGCTGCAGAAGTGTCCACCAGGGGGAGCGCGTTCCCATCGCTTTAGACCGCAGCAGGTGTTTCTAGGTGACAAATCGAGTAGCGCTCGGCTTTTTTCGGCTAGGTTCGGTAGCGAGCCGTTGTGGATGTGGGAATGCGGTTACCATAGGAGTGTGGGCATTGCCGGACACTCCGTGGAGATGTGCGCAAGGAAACGGGGACCCACCGGGGCTGGCTGTTGTGTAAGTTAGCGTGGCTTTCTCGGGGAGGGATGTGAATGGGAACCCGAGGCGGAGAGGCGTCGCTGGAAACGGGGCAGCAGTGTCTATGTATCCCCCCCTCCATTTTTGCTGGGGATTTTCTACCTTTGTAGGGGAGGAAATGAAAGAGAAGCCAAGGATTCCCCGGCAGCACCATGGAGCCACGCATTGCAGACAGCGTGAGTACTTTGAGGCAACAGACACCCGGAGAGCTCCCAGGGGACTCCGCTGCTGAGCCACTCAACTTTTCCACCAGCTAACCTAATTAAATTTAAAAGCGGCTCACACCTTTGAGAGATGTTAAATATAAAATCCGTTTTTAGTTTCGGGTGTTCTGAGGCATTTTGACTATTTTCCCAAAACCTGTGAAAATGATTCGGAGTCAACATATAGTCATTAAGCACACCTGCTGACGGTCAGAGGCCGCGCCTGGCGACTCGTCAGCGGATTAATTTCTGAGGATTTTTTTCTGGTGCCTTTTGTTGCTAAGGCGGTTGCTACTGACGACCAGCGAGTCCGAAGTCGTAAACAGACGGACAGACACTGGATAACGGGGCAGACCCGAAATGAGCTCCAAGGTTTTATCTCTCCCTGATAGTTGAGGGTGTGTGCCCGGTAAAACCCTGACCTTCTGGAGATGAACACAAGGGCAGACTGCAGGTCAATACTCAGTGTCACATTATATGACGAAATTTGGTCTCAAATATGTTGATGTCAAACTTCGAGCTGCCTTGTTATTATTATTTTTGTGTAACCGTGTAGACGCAGGATGGGGTTTCCTGGGATTGATTTAACTGTAGCCAAGTGGCCAGATTACTGTGGATTAGCAGGCATTTAAAATAGTCACGTTATCCGAGCAGTTCTTACAGACTTCAAGGCTGACCTACAAATATTCCTCCTTCTAAAAAAATATTTTTATCCAGTTGAAGTGTTTGCAAGGGGGAAACTACATGTTGGTGTTACAAGAACACGTGGGAATGCCATGAATAAAAAGTGAGGTCTATATTAGTGTTTAGAAAATCATGTAATGCCTTGCAGAGCTATATTTTAATACAGAAAAGCACTATGTCTTCATCTATGCAAAATAGCTGAAAATTACTCGGATTGAATAAAGTGCATCCATGAAGATCAGCTTCCAAGGCTTGCTGCAGATTCTCACTTGGATTTAAAGTTCTGGGAAAACCTCCTCAACATATCAGGTTTTACTGAGGCCTTGGAGTGAACCACTGATTTGATTCAGGGTCAGCATCTAAAACATGCAAGTGCATGTTCTTGAGGACTGATTTTCAGCACCACTGTTTTAGGTCTAAGAACAAAAAACTAAATCCAAATAACAGTTTTTAGATGAGGATTTTCTTTATTGAATGGAAATCTATTTAACCCATAAGTTCTACATTAGGAAAAAGAAATTGCCCCCTGAACCTAATTATTAAATTTCCATTTTTAACTCAATGGACGACTTATTGTGGGTCTGTAATACTAGACAGTAATTCTTGAACTTGGCTGTAGAGACTCTTCTTTGGTGAATCGTATTATTTTTCTTTTGAATCTGTTCTAGATAATTTACAGTAGGATTTGTAGATAATTGCTCTTTCTGTGGTACAAAGCATTATAAATAGCTTTGTAGCCCCTTTTCACTTTATTTCATCTGTTCATAAATTTCTCTCCACTGTATTTAGCATTCTTTGTGTAGTTAGGCGTGTTAAACTCAGGTTTTTAAGGTGTGGTTAATTGAAGATAATGATTTTGTAACAAAGGGGTTACAACTTTCTTACACTTATAGTGTAAGGTTAGTTTTTGTTAAATATAATTTTGTGTTTACTCTGGTTTTCTTTGTCTGATAATTGTGTTTGCTCGGAAAAATTCAAGACGGGGAACACAGGACTTTGTTGACTGGTTTCTGATAGCTGTGAAAACAACGGAGCTTGTGGTGGATGTGCAGACCCACCATAACAGCACCAATGAACATCCAGGGAACTGACATTAAAGTAGTTGACTGTTTGAAGAACCTGGATGTTCGAATGAACAATTAATTGGATTATTATCACAACATTGATGCGTTTTACAAGAAGGGTCAGAGCAGAGTCTATCTGCTTAGGAAACGTTGATCTTTTGAAGTGCAGGGGTTCTCCTTAAGATGATCTATGGTGAGATCAGCCATCTTGTAGTAGTAGCGTAGCTTGTTAGAGCACCAGCTTATCTACAGCTGAGAGGAAACAGTGGGATAAGCTCATCAGGGATGCCAGCTCTGTCCCAGGATGCCTCTTTGACCAAATGCATGTGATGGAGAAAGAACAGTAGCACAAAAAAACCATATCTGACCAGGTTCCTTGTAGCTACAAAGCATAATGCTGTCACAAGTATGTTTCACAAATTGTTGTGTGGTTTTAATTTAATTATATTTACTGGAGGTCATGCTGTGCTGTGTTTTGTCATTTAAAATGTAGTGAATGAAGATTAATAAAATGCTTGGAACAAAATGCTGAAATTGTGTGAAATGATAATCTAATAGAATATAAGGGAGGACCAGTATGTAGTAGACATAACAGACTGAAACTACCTTGGCCTTTAAAGGCACTTTGCTGTGAGCCTAGTCTGCCTGGAATCGGTCAGTGAGAAGGAAAATAAACTTCTGACAGGATTTAGGTAGATGTAATTTCTGCTCCAACTCTGACCAGCATTGTAGTGATGGGGTTGGTGTGCATCAGCACTTTTCCCCTTAAAGCTATATTACTAATAATTGTCAGAAATCTGTGCATTATTTATGATAAATAGGTTTTAAGATCAGAAGCAGCTGAAAGTCTCAGTTTCTTTATAGATAATTATTCTGTTTTTCTACTGAAAATTAAACTTTATCCTAGAAGAAGTGTTGAATCTTGTTGTGTCTCTGCTCCTGCACACCTGGATCAAATGATGCAAGTCACCATCAAACTAGGGCTGCTTATCACCTCATTTATTCAGTTCATGTGTGTGGAACCAGGAAACAAGTAAAACATACATGTGAATGGGTCCCGAGGACCATGGATGAAGACCCCTGTTCTTCAGTAATAAAGGTGTGAAACTTCTCAATGACAGTCATCTGTCACACCAGTTGAACTACTTTTGCAGTTACTTATCTTACAATGATGTCATCTGGCACTTAAAATTACCTTAAGCTTGTATTGGGTCAAACTTTGGAACAGCGGGCTGAGAAGTAATTGAGTTACTAGTAAAAACAAGGTCACATTCATCCCCATGGATTAAATCCTACATAAGGGAACTGAAAATATGTTAGTTTAGTTTTTTTTTTACATGAGTTAGCTCTCATGTTTAAGGGGAGCTGGAGGGGTAACAGTGCTTTAAGGTAGTGCCCCAGAATGCCGCAGTTCTGGGGCACATGACTCATTCAGAGATGGATCCAACCCCCTTGAGTTCCATAGGCATGGTTTTTATATGGGTAGCCCACACAGCATCAGTATACTTTGAGTGCTGCATTGTTACGTTGTTGAAATAATGGCCTAATTCTTTTTTTTCTTTTTTTCGCAAAAAAAAAAAAAAAATTATATTTCCGCCTAAATCACCTAATGATGCCTGGTACTCATCACTGGTAAAACTGTCTAAATCTCACTACAAGGACATCATGCATTCCCTTGTTTTTGACTGAAATAATAAAGAAATATATGATCTATTGTGTGAATATTTTTGTGTCTACTGGAGAACCTGTAAAAAAATTATGTAGGTCTTTATTTTACGTGGGTGTTGGTAAATTAACCTGAAAATCCCTCAATATATCTCAAATTAAGCTATTTTGTCAAAAGTTCTGCAGTGTTGCTTAAAAACTTCAACATAAATCAGCACCATAAGACCTTTAATCTGAAAGAAACCCTTATCAATTGCTGCAGGGATACTTTGATTTAACTGTGACATGTTCTTTATTAACTCTTTTCCAGAGAGAAATGCGACAGTGAAATGAAATGCAAATCATCTAGACCAGAACTGTAACCTTTTTCCTGGTGCTCGTCCCGCATACAGAAGAGATAAGACGTCAAGGTACACTTCTTATCTTACAAAAGCTTTTGTTATTTATCACGGCATCATCAGGATGGATATATTTTGCATAGCACAGATGTTATTTTATAGTTAACATGATTACATATGGTGTTTTATTGGTCCCCTTGTACCCATCATATCCTATTTGAATCATGGTCTTCTGTCAGATTTGTAGTTGGCGAAGCCAACAGCATCATCATGTTCTACGGTTCATCCTCCGGGGCCAGCATGTCCCTGCCATCCAAGAGTCGCCTAAAACGCCAGAGCAGGACCTTCACACAGGTAGATTAACATCACTACACCTGTATCATCTAATTCTTAGTTAGAAACCATTACTGAAGTCAAATAACAGTTGGTTTAATTAGTTTTTCTTTGATCTATGCTCCCCCACAGAGTAACTGCAAATTTGATTTAGAAAACATAGTTTGTTATTATACTTCAATCATCAAAGTTTTTTTGTATATATTTATCAACTTTTATCTAGGAACATCAGTCAGATCTGGAGGCCTGCAACCTGTCCGCTAACAATAGGAGGATCAGCCTCCATCTGATTAAATATAACAGCTCCCAAGTTGCAGGTTGCTCAGCTGTTTGCAGGAAATCTGATTTAGATTCATTTTAGTATGAAGGCCATAAATGAATGCTGTATTATCTATAATTCTATGAAATGTAATCCTTTTAAATTTGAGCCAAGGGCTGGCAACCCAAGACCCCTGAAAATAGACTCCAGATTCAAGGCTCTAATCCCCTCCCAACCCTGCAGGGATAGCTGGGCCGGGTACAGAAGATGGATTGATGTTTAAAACTGCTGGACAAATAAAACAAAAAGTTTTATTTGTCCAGCAGTTTTTCTTTGTGATGCTCATATATTTTCTATGATTTCGAATTTAAATGAGCAGGGGTGGCCTGGACAAAAGCATATCATTTGGAAGTAAAGCAAAATAGAATGAAGAGGTTGAGTTATGCCTAATTCTTCAGTTAATATCTATACCATATGTCAAGTGTTCAGACTAATTGCTTTGTAAAAATCCTCTTGTTTGTTATAAAATAAATTCAGAGTACAGGGAACAAATTCCTTCCATCTAACAAATTTCTTAAAGACCATATTCTATTTTTGTTTTGATTTTCTGTGTAGAGGCAGCACTAGTTTATCTTATGTGTTTACAAGCCTTTTTATTTCTGAAATCAAATATTGTCAGGAAGTTTAAGCTAAAGAGTCACTGGACTAAAAAAAAAGAAAGATCAGCAACAAATAAACTCATGTATCTACAAAAAGCTTAAATAAATCCAATATAAAAGATGTGCTTTGTAAGCAACATGCAGCATACTGTACTAACTGCCCTCCTCCTCAGGTCCTGTACCGTACTCTGAGCTACAGAGACCGTGTCCCAGCAGAGGCTGGAACAAACACCCAGGGGAACCGGCGCTCCACCACTGAACCCCCAGAGCGCCCAGTGGATGACCCGGCCGAGCTCTCCACCCAGAGCTCAGCCCCCGGGGTGCTGAAGATCTTTGGAGATGAAATCTGCGCCGGTGCCAACTACAAGAGCGTCCTGGCCACTCCGCGCTCCAGCGCTCAGGAACTTGTGAAAGAGGCGCTGGAGCGTTACTCGCTCAACAAGGATGCAGCCCGCTCGTACGTGCTGTGTGATGTGATCGGACGTTTGGAGGGGGGAGGCGGGTGGCGGACCGAATGCCTGCGAGCCCTTGGGGACAACGAGAAGCCGCTGTTGCTCCAGGAGCTGTGGAAGCCCAGAGAAGGACACGCTCGCAGGTTTGAGCTGCGCAGGAGAGCTGAGGTAGAAGAACTCAACGCTAAGGAGAAGGATACCATCACTGCTGGTAAGTAAACAAACAGAGAGAGAGGCACACACACACACAAACAGCGGCTGTTCTAATTCGCTTCCTCTTCAACATGTCAAACTCAGCAAAAAAAGCACAGGTCGTTAGCTCCTCTGCAGTCGCTGTGGGTGTGTGTGTGAGGCTGAATGTGTGCTGTGATGCAGAATGAAAGCTTTCGTCACAACTATTATCTTGTAGAGAGGACTTTGTTCCTGTGTGGCTACCAGCGTTTTGTAAAAATGATGCTGAGAGAATCCTTAATCTAGTTTTCTCGGAGGAGATCAAAATTACTGTGATGTAAATTTACACACCAAGGTAGAGCTCTGAACACCTTTCAGCTGATTGAAGAGTAACCCGGGAACTTAAGAGTTTAATAACAGTCTTGCTTTATTACACATCTTTTTAATGCTTTTCACTGTCTGTGGAAATACGCTTCTGTTTGGTAGAATTTACCTTTTTATCTTTATCCTAAAAACTAAATGAAAACAAACCTTATTTTTTATCTGCATTGCAGCAATGTCAGGAGGCATGATATGTTTGCAAATTCCTGTTTCTTCAGTACCTATGACGACCTGTATTTGTAGTTGTTTTGCAGATTTCCTTTTTTTTTTTTAGTATTTATTTTTAAATTAAGTTTAGTACTTGCAGCCAAACATGCTGGTACTCTCTGCATCCTTTGGAAGAAATTAAAGGAGCACATTTCTGGTGGTTTTCTGTGATCGAGGGCTGAGTATTTTTAGCCTCAGTCACACGTTACGCTTTCCAGTAACACCGACGTTTCTTATGAAGCATGCCAGGGTGCACCGGTTGCTATGTCAACTCCAGAGCCTGCCAGAGAGTCAGTCTGCAATCAGATTAACTCTTTTCTCCTTTTGTTTGTTGTCTTGTAAAGTTTGAGATGTATCAGCCTGCAGAGAATTTAAGATCACTGAAAACAGAACAACTTTCACATCTAAAACCTCCTAAGTTGTCATTTGTTTTCTATCATACTTTGCCAAGTCCATAGTTCTTTATCACAGGGACATTTTACCATTTTTTTTTTTTTAATGTAAAGAAGTAAACATTTTTTGAAACTTAATTCTATTTGCACCGTGTTATTTGTTTTAAAAGACGTCCATCTCATTTTTTATCTAAAACAAACCTCCTGTTACAATCAATATAATTTAAAATCTGAATCTGCCCTTTAAATACTCATATAACGTTGAGCCCAATTTTGCATAAGAATGAGACCTTAGCATCTAATGGATATTACACATCCTAGATATTTTTTACCCATGTCACAGATAAATTTACAATGCTGACCGATAAACATAAGCCCTTAAGAAAAAAGATTTTTATTCATATAATTACCTGGAAATGTTTTTTTTTTATTACTTAAAAGTAGAGAAGCTTTGGATCCTATTTTAATAGGAACATTGTAAAGATACAGACTATCACACCTACCATTTAAAATTGCCTTGATCAGGGCAGCCACCTTGCTGATTCTCTGGATGGCCTGCAGAAATCCTAATTTTTTACATTTTTATGCAAGTAGTGGTTGTAGCATGAGCGAGCAAAGAAAGCAATATATTTTATCTCAGGAGGTATTATGTTTTCACCAAATCAAGTTTTGTGGGGGGGTTTATCTTTTCCAACTTCAACATCAAAGGGCTCACAGCATATATTTGGTAATCCATTCAAACATGTGTTGGAGACTACAGGACTGTAAAAAAGAAGTATTTTCAACAGATGCTAATGATTAGGGAGTCCAACCATTATTCTTGAACAGGAGACAGTGGCTTGCCTACTGAATCTCTCAATCGCACTTGAACAATTTATCCAGCTACAATTTATCCAAGGTACAAGGTACACCATACTAAGCTTGGTGATGGTAGATCTGTGGTCTGAGTTTGCTTTGCTGCTTAAAGAGCTGAATGACCCGATAAAACTATTACCAATAAATCTGGAAGAACACTGTAAGGTCATTGGTTCATGACCTCTTTAAAGGAGAATTATTTTTATTTTTGTCTTATCTGAAATATTCAAGTGTAAGCAGAACAAATAAGTAAATAATGTATGAGGGTGCAAATACTGTCTGCACTTTTAGAACTGTATAGTCTAAAAGCAGCACCGTTCTTCCTCAGTCTGCATTTCTATGAAACACCTTGAGGAGGGCACAGAAGCCTGACTGAAAGACAGGCCATTAAGTTTTCTGTTGAAACACACCTTTGTCTGTGGTCTTACTGATGAAGTGGAGGTTTGAGATGAGCCTGTAGTTCTGCAGTAGCAACTTGTCCAGCTTGCTGCTTTTCAACAGCGGTTTAATAATTGCTGTTTTTATGGCCTGTTGGGAACACCTGAAAAAAGACATGTTTATTATTTGAATTAGATTATATGTTATGGTATGTAGAGCTTTCTTAAATAAAGCTGTTGGTAAAACATCAACACAGCAGAAGGAAGAGCTTGGTTGCTGTGAGGATTTCTAAATTGGTGTAGTTTTTCTGGTGAAATTAGGAACTTTTGTCAAGATCAGTTCTAATTGGAAATAATTTGGAAACTGGACTTGACAAGAATGTACAGACTGCCCCTCTACTTGTTTTTTGTGAGGAATTGGCAAATAAAGCAAAGCAGAGTTAATGTCTTTGCTAATGATCTCAGAGAAGAAAGATTATCTTTCATGTTTCAGTTTAATTATGTTGAGTGTTTCATTAGAAATGGTACATTTAACCTGGAGTCCAGACTTTCACCACTTAGATTTAACTTTTAAACCTTCATTTTTGTTTTCTAATTTTCACTGATGGAGCTCTAAGCCATTAGGACATTTTATTCCCAGAAACAACCTGAACTGTAGAAGTAATTTTTATTGAAGTTTATTTTTTATTATGTTCTTCTCTACAATTGTTATATCTTTCTTATAAGCACAGATTGTGTTTTGTGTTTTTTACTTCTTGCTGTTTTCGTTGTTCTTTCATAGATTCTGGATCTACTAAGCCAGTTCCAATGCTGGTGCTTACTTAGCACCTGTTCTCACTGTTTCTGCATCAGCACTGATACTATGTCAGCATCAATTCTTTGCTTGCTCAAATAAAAGAAACACTTTTTTTCTGGAACAGGAATCAGACTCATGGAGACCAACAACTACACTGCTTCACACCAGGAAGATGTGCTTTATTAAAATAATATTTTTTGTTTTAGATTAACCTTTTTTTTTTTTTTTTATTCCAACAATTCGTTTCCATAATTACAACACCAGTATTGATCTAGTAGCTTTAGCATCTTGGGAACATCTGATACCACATAAGCATTGTAGAAGTTAATTCAACTGGTCAGATGTGCTGATCAAGGATAGCATGACATCCACTGACAGCTGAGGTACACAAAACGATCCATCTCCTGATGTGATATGAGACAAGTTAGTCGACGTGTGGTAGGAGCATTGAAGTCTGGCAATTAAAATGGCAGCTGGTGCAGGATATTCCCAGTCTAGAGTGGTCAGTATCTGTTAAAAAGTGTCCAAGGAAGGAGCAGTGGTTGTGACAGGCCCACTGCTTGACATGGGGTGAATATTGAACATCGGCTCGCGTAGTTCAGGCCATTCAATTGCTAAAGAAGTCAATACTGGTTCTGATAGAAATGTGACATATATAAAACTCTATTCTAGCTTTTTGCATATTTCACTTCATAGCAGCAGATCAGTCAGTGGGCCTGTGCTGTGCTAAGATCTGGAATCCAGATCAATAGCAGAAGGTTTCCAGGTGACCAATGAAGTTTTATGCTACATCAAATGGATAGTTGGGTACATGTGTACCATTTACCTGAGGAGCACATGACACCATGAGAGGGAAAACGATGAGTCATTGATGTGGTGGGATGGTTTGTGCAATAAACCTTGGGTCCTGCCTTGCATGCAGATGTTACTTTAAATTGTTGATATGTCATGCTCCGGTGGTTCTGTCCTCTTTCTGCTGCATAGGGAAAAAAGGTTCGGCAATCTTTTATGGAGTGAAACAACAAGTCTGTGACGTTGACGGCCTCCAGTTTCCCCAGATGTTAATCTAACAGAGCATATTTGGGATCTACCTTTTAACAAGTCTTTATCCAGGTCCCACATGCAGGTCCCAGTTCAGTTGAAAGGCCTTAGAGGATCTGTGTCAAACCTCTGGATGTCAGGTTCCTTATTTATTGAACCTTAAATTAACTAGAATAGTCCCAGTAAGATAAAAACTGATTTTTTTGAAAAGTAGTCCTGGCCAAGAGGCAGTAACAAACCACAAAGTTACATAGCCTTTTAGGAAAAAAAAAAAGAAAAACTGGTACATATCAGCCAAAAGAGCTTCTAGTTTGAAAGAAAAAGCTTTCAATAAGATCAGTTCAGTAAATTTTAATGTTTTCTGATGAGTTCCAGGAGGAGGGAGCTGGATGAACAAAGGTTTTCTTGCACAGTTCAGCAAAATAGACAGAAAGTATCAGAATATTGAGTGAGCGAAAGATATACAAGTCAACATTGCTCATTGTAGTTGGAAAACAGATATAGGCTGGAAGCAGTCGAAGTAATGCTTGTAAATAAAAGTTATGCAGTGGAATTCCTTTAAGCCACCAAACCATTCAAGAGCACACCTTCAGAGGTCTAGTGGGGTTGACAGCCTGATGGGTTAGGAGCTGTTTTGGCACCAACACCTTGTTAGGCTGGTGTTTGAAATTACACTTGTTTTTTTGGTTCTGAATTCACAGATTTATTCTGGTTTTGATTGAAAGTTTTTTTGTTTGTTTGTTTGTTTGTTTGTTTTTTTCGGTACTATCGAAAAAAATGTATGGTTACGATGTTAGACCTACTATCTTTTCTTTATTGCACTGAAAGTGTCAATGCATGACATTGAAGTTAAGAAAGTAAATTTTTGGGATTGTGTGAATGGCTAATAAACATCATGTTTAGAAGTCCTGATTAGATTCCCTTTGCCTAGTTTGAGAAACAACATATGCATAATGTCTAGCCTCAGCATTGATTATTACATTTTTTGGAAAATAAATGGTCAGATTAGAAATCTAATAAATCACATAAATGACAAATTTGTAGACGATTTGTACAAAAAAAATCTAAATCAACAAAGGGGGTAGAAGGCAATTAGTTTCAATAATTCGACATCTTTGAAAGATGTAGAAAATTTATATTATTGATATTATATTACCATAATCCTATAAGTAGTTAAAAATTTATTAAATTATTTTCCTCTACTTTTCTGATATTTTTGTAATAAATCACAGTAGAACATCCTTTTTTTCGTTTTTTCTTATTTTTACTTTTATTTTCTCTTTTTTTCTACTAGAGAATACTAGAGAATTGGTACGATGGATTCTGTAGTATTTTGTTGGATTCATTCAATAAAATGTATCCTTTGTTCAGTTTTATCTCATAAAAGCATCCTTTGTTGTTTGTCTGTTGGGTGAAGACACTGAAATATAACCTTGATCTAATAATATAATTAATACTAATAATTAATATTCTAAAAATAAAGAAAATAAATAAATGAATGAATTCTAATAGCAAGGATTGCTTTTTTGGATAAAACTTAAGCTATCACATTTGAGGTGTTTTTTATTTTCCTCTAACCTTTTCTCTGCTTAGTCTTTAGAAAACTCACCGGCCTGGACTTTGTTTTTCGTTGTATTAACAGTGTTTGTCTTTTGTTTTTCTTCTCTGCTGTATGTGTGAGCGTGCATGTTCATGTGTGAATTCTGTCTATTCTCACATACCCTTTAACAAATGAGATCACAGTTTAAAGGTACTGTAGGATTTTCACTGCCTACTTGAATTATGCTTTCATTAGGCTCTTAGAATGTTATTTAGTGCCAATATGATGCTTAAACAGGTACTGTTGTTGTTTTTATGTAAATCTTTATAATTTCACTGTACTTGTGATTACATTGATTTACCTGCTGTCTGTGCATTAATGGCAGTTGTTTACTACCTTGGGGGTCCTTGGTGAATTTATAAGTTCTTTTCGAGATTAAAATTTAAATCCCACCCTATGGTGCTTTTTAACTTATGAAACTTCTATTAGAAATTGAGTAAAATACACAGTTATTTGATTAAACCTTCAATTTCTATTTTTCTTTTGATGGGGGGGTGGCAGCTCAAACCATACAAAGTTATTTTTATTTTCTACTTTATCCATATCTGGCCATTGGTGAGTTCGGCTTGACAGACCAGCCGTTTGGGAATTGTTCTGAACCCGGACACTGCACCCCTGCCTTCAAAAGTTGCTCTCTGGCTGCTGACTGGGCGGGATGTGCATGTGCTCACCTTCGACTTCCAGAGGACTAAGAGTGAGTTTGAGTTGATGTCAGAGTCTTAAGGGCACAGAGTTCAGCTTCTCAAAGTTTTTAGCTCTTATAAGTGCAAAAAAAGAGACAAATGTGTTTCAAAACACTGTTTCCATGACTGTAAGGCTGATTAAAATTCAGGGTATTGGTCTACTTTAAATGTAAGATTGACAGGTTTCAGGGTGGACAGCACCATGTCAAAGGGCTGATCTCCTCGAAAAAAATGAATATACTAATACTGTTAATTCACTATGAGTTTTTCTATGGCATGCGCCCTCTTTTACCAAACCCCATGATTTTGGTCTTGTGGGTCATTAACTCTAGATGCAATTTTGAGATGTCAGAATTTAATGGACTGTTGGAGTCTTAAACTCATTGTCTTTCACTTTATCTGGGAACTGGGTCCTGGGGGTAGCAGTCTCTGCAGAGAGTCCCAGACATACCACCTCCTCCAGCTCCTCTGGAGAAAACCTGAGGTGCTCCAAGGCCAAGGTCGTCCCATGGGTCTCTTGGGCCGTCTGCCTCCTGCGCCGTGGACATGCCTGAACTCCCACCTTAACCTGGTGGAGGGGTTTCAGTGCCTGGGTGACCTGTGCATGTGTTTCACACATGTCAACAGCCAAGTCAAGAGATGAGAGATTTAGGGAGTGGCCTTTTAAAAACATTTGTGACAAGAGCCTTAGTTAGTTGCACTTCAATTTTGAAAAATAAAGGAACCAGGAAAGGTTCCTTGGACTCTGTACTCTTTTAGATTATTGTAGATTTGGCACAAATAATTTAAATGTTTATAATTTTTTTTTTTTTATTTTTTTTATTTTTTTTTTTTTTTTTTTTTTGCAAATTTGGCATCTAAGTTAGTATTGGTACATTGAAATAGGAAAATCCTGTCTCACCTGAAACTGTGCATCTTTCAATACTAACTGCTTACAGTATATGTCTAACTTCACAGAGCATGTACGTCTCGTGACGTGTGCTGAGTGAAAGGTTGGTGTGTATGGAGGTAAATTCTGTTTTCTGGTGTTTCGGTGGCGGGTTGTTTTCTCAGCCCCCCACTTTCCTCCTAACCCCTCCAACCCTCCTGTAGGGCCCAGAACCCCTCAGTTCTTGGCAGCTCTAATGGGTCGGTCTGGGCTGGGCAAACACAGGAGCTCCCCCCTGCGGTCTGGTCGGGTGGTACAGTCCAGCTCTAAAGGTGGGGACTGGCCTCAGGTAGGGTGGCTGTCAATCATTTCCATGAAGACCACCTCTACCTGCGTTGTCACCCCCCATTCTTCAGCGGTGTAGAGTATGTGAGAATGTGTGTGAGAGACATTGCATGGCCTCAGAGTTATTGTATTGGTTTCACAGGGAGCTGTTCACCTTCACAATCCTGACTGATTTCAGCCTGTTTGCTACTACATCGTTTCCCATTTATTCACCCAATCTAGGACTTGTTTATTTTATATTCGCTTCAAACATAAATGTTATGTACGGCTAGTCCCTAGGAGATTATTTTAGATCAACTCGGCTCATCCATGTGTCCAACATATATGTCAACAAAACATATGCCAGATAAAAGTAAGCTTTTTGCCCTTTTCCATCCCTTTGTCTCCTTTCACTTTATTACTTACCTGTTCCCTTTCTTGTCCTTCCCATCTCCCCCCTTGCTCTAACACTTGTTATTCCTCTCTGCCTACTCTTAGATATTAATGCCCAGGCCCGAAAGCTCCAGAGGAACAGAGCAAAGGGGACACTGACCCTGCCCCGCTCCAGCAATTCCTCTCTGTGTCGCAGCCTCAGCGAAACAAGCCTTAATCAGGTGGGTCCTACTCGGTGTGATTGTTCGTTATTCTTCAAACTATTGCTGTGTTTTTTAAATCAAGCGTGTTTCTTGGCATGTACAGCTTGGAGTGGGAGACGAGCCCAAGCGATATTATTCCACTTTACCGGGACCATTCAGGGGCAGAGAACGTGACGGGCCTTCCAGCAACCGAAGGAAGGAAGAAGGGAGTCAGGGAGGAGGTGTGAGGCACTCTCTGTACCAGTCCCCACATCTTCTTCTGCTGCAGGGATTCAATCGACAGGTAAGGGTTTCGAAAATGTCTTCACTCTTTTAGAATGACTTTAGTCGCCCTGAACTTTTTTCCTATTTGGTTACATTATAACCACACAATTCAGTGTAATTTATGTGGATTTTCTGCTATAGATTCAAAGAAAGTATTGATCTGAAATTAAAGTTAAAGTGAAAGGAAAAGGAAAAGGAGGCATATGTTTCTCCCTATTTAACTCTACATTGCAGAAATACATGTTTGCTGCTGTTTAAGCTGTCATTCTTGTGAAGTATGTCTATTAGCTTTGTATATCTTGGGAAGGTCTGTTCATTGTGACGAAAGGTTTGTACTGAAACTAAAATTTCCCTCTGGGATTATTAAAGTATGTCTGATTCTGATTCTGAATACATTTTTTCCTATTCTTTGCAAACTCATTCAAGCTTAGTCTGGGCAGCATCTGTGAACATCAATCTGTTGTCCTTGTATAGATTTTGAGTTTAATTGAATCCTTCTTATTTGTATGTAGATATCTTTGATCTAAACCATTCTATTGTAGTTCCAGCTACATCAACCACAAGATTGTAGCTGCCTCTTGCAGGTTTTTCTCCAGGATCGTGTTGTTTTTAACTCCATCCATCTTACCATAAACTCAGCTGTATCTGTTCCCACCATGCGAATTGGTGCTTTTCCACTGTATTGTATTTTGCATGTAGACCAGAAAGTTGGTTATACACAGGGGTGTTCACAGCTAAGTGTGAAGCAGCTGGGACGGGAATCAGTTCCTCCAAGTCTGAGGCCATGGTTCTAGACCGGAAAAAGGTGGCTTGTCCCCTTCGGGAGTTCCTGCCTCAAGTGGAGGAGTTCAAGTATCTTGGGGTCCTGTTCACGAGTGAGGGGAGAATGGAGCGGGAGACCGATAGATAGATCGGAGCGGCTGCTGCCATAATGCAGTCACTGCACCGGTCTGTTGTGGTGAAGAGAGAGCTGAGCAAAAAGGCAAAGCTCTCAATTTACCGGTCGATCTACGTTCCTACCCTCACCTATGGCCATCAAATCTGGATCGTGACCAAAGAACACAGAGATAGGGTGAGGAGTTCAGTCATTCTGGAGAGGCTGGGAGTAGAGCCGCTTCTCTACAACATCGACAGGAGTCAGCTGTGGCGGCTCGGACATCTCTTTCAGATGCCCCCTCTGCGCCACCCGCGGGAGCTGTTTCAGGCACCTCTCACTGGGAAGAGGCCCAGGGGACGACCCAGGACACGCGGGAGGGACTATGTTTCTCAGCTGGCCTGGTAGCGCCTTGGGCTTCTCCCAGCAGAGCTGGAGGAGGTGTCTGCAGAGAGTGATGTCTGAGAGTCTCTGCAGAGACTGCTGCCCCCCGCAACCCGGTCCCGGATGAAGCTGGAGAGGACAAGTATGAGTACCAAAAAGTCTAATTTGATTTCAGTCTAATTTGACCACCTTTATTCACCTCCTCACTGTTTTTCCCCCTACATGGTTCATGGAAAACTGCTAGCAGGATGTTTTTCCAACATTGGCTGTCTCTTTGCCCCTATTTCTTAAAGTCTTGGTTGGTGGAGTCTTCTTGGAATAGCTTTCATGGCAACAGATTCTCCCACCCGAAATGTGACTCTGCAGTGTTCTGAGAGTGATAGGTTTAATTGTTTATTGACAAAACCCAGTTAAAAACTTGTCCTCAACATTAACCTTGGTCTGTCTTGAATTTCTGTTTTCCTTCCACTTAATCATACCAGCTTTGGGTCAGTTTGTTGTGTACAATTTTGAAGAGAATACAGTGGACTTGCACCAGTCAATCGGTAGTGCTTGGAAATCGACCAATTTCTAACGTGAATGGACAGGATCTGACAGTGACTAGCCGATTATTATGAAGAACAGCGATTTAAACCACTGGTCAGTGTTTTGTTGAGTTTTTTTTGCGGACAAGCATCTTTCTCCTCCTCTTGGTCCATGTTTGTTTTAATCTGAGTGTCCAGAACGGGGCCAAAGCACCCGAACAACAAAGGGAAGAGGAGATTGTGGTCATTCTGGGCTCAGACAGTAGCAGCAGGGACTCAGTGTGAAAACAGCAGAAGAGAGAGCACCATAACCGGCGGTCAGCCTGTCCATCTCTGTAGCTAATAAACCAGAGCAGTAGATTGGAGGAGTCCGCTGTTGCAGACATTGGAGCGTGGAGATTTGGCAGCTCAAAAAAAGAGCAGAGGAGCACAGCGAAAGTTTGGCTAAGTCCACCGAGGAAACGTTACCAGGGCAGGGAGAGGCTGCAGCTGACCGAGGCTAGCTTGGCTAACTACTGAGGATTCAAGGAGCACGGCAAAAGACTGAAAAAAATCCACAGAGGAAACAGAACGCTGAGGGTGGGGGAGAGGCTATTGTTGACCTGGAGTCGGACAGCATTACTTTTGGAGAAGCCAGCCAGGGAGAATGAGAAGCGAGAAAATACAGCGCAGAGGCAAACCTCTAGAAGGAACAGTGATGGGGGATCAGAGGAGCCTGTAGGCTGGTCGGTGCAGAGTAGGCACCGACCAGCGGTTGCCAGAGTAAGGCAACCGCTGGTCGGTGTCTACGCTAGAGGTATGATGTTCAAACAGTCCTTCCAGGGCTAAATCTAAACAGCCACCTACAAACCTCTTAAGAACATTCCCACGTCATCCCTTGTCAATATTATTTTCTCGGCCTTCCATTTTAATAAAATAAATCTTGTCTACACACTACAACAGTGGTAAATTCATGATACTTTCTCACTTCCTATAATTTTGATACCTAATAGCAGAGAAGAATTTATGGATTCAATGCTGTGATCGGCAGATACTGATTTAGTTTTTTAATTAAATTGTCAAAAACTGTAACATTTGATTTCCATATGTTTTGCAGGACTGCCTGGTTTACCTCCTGAACAGGGAGCAGCACACAGTTGGTCAGGAAACCCCATCAGCTCGCCCAAACATCTGCCTCTTCTCTCCTGACATCCTTCCCCTCCACTGCCGCTTGCGCCGAGTCCCCGCACCCCGTCGCCATACCAACAACAAACCGGATGATTTGTCAGAGAGTCAACGTTTTTGCGTTGCTGTTGAGCCTGTGCTCAGTGCCACGGTTCTGGTGAACTTTTCCCGCTGTGAGCGAACAACAACTCTGCGACATGGCGACCTTCTCTCCTTTGGAGCACATTATATCTTCCTGTACAAGGACCCCACAGGCGCAAAGCCCCTGCCTGCTCAAACGTTGGCACGGCTGCGTACGCTGGGGCAGCTGTACGACTCAGGGGTAGAGGAGGGAGAGGATGGGACTCAGACTTGTAAAATGTGTGGCTCGGTGCTGAAGGACAAAACTGCACAGGTGCTAAGTGTCCCGGCAGTCAGACGGAGCTTTAAACCACACCTGGTGAAACCTCGTGGTGTGGGGATGGCAACAGGGGGCCCGCTGCCTTTGTCAGGAGGTGAAACGGCAGGACGAGGCGGAGGAGGTCAAAAAAGAAAGCTGCAGCTGGAGTTTGACCAAGCTCATGAGGACCAGCTGTTGAACAGAATCATCTCTCTCATTGAACCTGGAGGTCTGTGCCTTTATTCCTGTCTGTCATAATAAAAGTTATAACGAAAATAATGTCTATAAGATAATAATCAGAAATGACATTATAATATATTTTATGTGTTTTTAACATGTTGGTTTAAATAATGAAGGGACATGATCTGGGAAAATGTTTTTTGATATATTTTTTTCAGATCTGCTGCATTTAACAAATTTTCCAACATTATTAAAAATTCTTACAAATAATCATGGCACCACAGCTTGTTAAAATTTAATTTTTGTTCTTTATTAACACTTCTTTATTAATACAGTAACCTGGTCTAACTCAGTTTATGTATATGAGACTGTCTAGTCAAGCTCAGTTTCTATCCTGCAGCGAACAACAAGCAAACCTCTGATTTTCCTACATTGAATCATGTTTCAAACCAAAAAGACCTCAACAAAGGAAGCTACAGAAAGTCATGCTAGTGTTAGCTTGGTTCCTGTCTTTTTTCATACTTTAAAGGGCAGACATGATGTAATATTTTTCCTTATACACAACAGTTTACATTAAATGATTCCAATTTTATCAGCTATATCCCCCTATTTGTATTGAGGAGGACTACACCGGTGCATTAAAGTGTTACGATTGTTTTGTAATTCTACCATTTCTTTTCAGAATCAGCTTTGCTAACATGGACTGAAATATTTTATTTTCCTGACGTTCACATAAGTTCTGTTCATTATGCTTGAACATCTTGCTTTGAAACTGTCAGTTTCAAACACTGTGAAATGTACAGTAGGATTAGATAAGCACCCAACATGTAGAGACAACAACAGTCTTTTAAAATTCTGCCTCCATTTTTTTCCTAGGAGACGATCATAAGCTGACGCCTGCCTACCTGCTGTGTCTGTGTATACAACACTCTGCCTCAACCTTCCCTCCTGGCAGTTTTGGCAAACTGCTACTCAAGATTGTTCGTCGAATCCAAACCATCGCATGGGTCGGTCTTGGTGCATTTAGATGTTTTCTTGTTGACATGATGTGTTTGTATCTGCTTAGTTTGACTAGACATTTAAGATAATATATTCTAGATAGGTTCTAGCCCCATTTACCTTCATTCCTTGTTAAAATCTGTCTTGGCAGCTTAATTGTTTTTTTAAGAATATTTTTTTTTTCCTCTGAGATTATTTTTTTATTTGCACCACTGTCATTTCAGTAAATGTAATTGTAGTTGACTCGTCTTAATACTTACCGGCACTCAGAACCAGCATACGCAATGAAATGGGCAACAGGCCAAAATTATGTCAGAACTAGAATAATGAGGTCTGCATGTATATTGGCATGTAGAAATCATTGGTTGAGTCTCTCAAATCTAAGTGAGGACCTACATTAGGTTACTAAGCAATTACAGAGAACATATAACTGCTATAATGGAAAATTAAGATTTAGCTATTGATTACAAAGCCATTTTTGAAGTTTTGCATTGATCTATAACTAACATTTCATCTAGAAATCTTAAAGGTAAAGGTCAACGTTTTTAGTCTGCTTATACAGAATCAACCTAAAGAAAAATTACACCAAATAAAAATAAATGAGATACCAGATTTCTTGTAATTAAAAAAACAAAAAGGGCTTTGGTCAACTTCTCAGGCTCACTGAGGGCCTCTCCATTTTTTTAGGGAGTTTTGCTGCTTTTGCACTATTAACTTGTCTCGTCCTTGTTTGTGACTGAGTAAAATGGCATAGAGTGCTTTTAAAATATGAAAAAAGCAAACAAGTGGAGGAGAAAAGAGAAAGAATGTGGTCTAAATATGTTGAGTAAATGAGCTTTATCTGAAGGTCCTGTTTTGGGTAAACTAAACAATCCAGTAATGAGCTGATACAGATAATCTGTTGTATACCAAGTTAGCAGTGGATAACTCTTTCAGAATCCCCTCCTTGTTTTTAAATAATCACCTTTCATTCATAGATTATCTTTAAGGGGGAATGGGTCTAATGGTGGATACTTGTGCAGCACTTCATAACTATAACAGCATAGTTTGCATGTTTAGAAGGCCTTGCTTGTTCAACTTTAAAGGACAGGATTTTACAAATCAAGTTATAAGAGTCGACTGGGTCGCTTTAAGGTTTCACCGGGCTGTTATCCATAATAGCTGTTTAGAATGAGGATCTCTGTAAATACAAAACAGATTAGTTAGTTTGATTGTTTTTGTTTTGTTTTTTTTTTTCCCAGAAACTCTTTGTTTTCTTCATAAACAGCTAAAACCAAGTGTTTACATAAACTGTACTAAAAGGGCCACCAAAATTATTTTCATTTTACCTTCTTTACATCCGTAAGTAACTAATTACATCCATAAGTAACTAATTCCTTAAGATAAAGCAGTAGAGTTCTACAATTCGTGATATCTTAAGTTATTCATTCTGATTGTTTGATTATGTCATAAGCCAGTAATATGTTGGAAGTGTTGAAATGTATAAAGATATGTCTGTAAATAACTTCTTTGTTCTGAATTAAACCATCAGAAGATGGAAAAAACCCTAGCATTATACTTGGGATTTAGTCAATTGATAGTAATCTTAGTAAAAATTATCCTAAAAATCTTTCTTTAATTATTCTGGAATCAAGCAAATCATTAGTAACCTTAAGAAACCTAAAGTTGAAGTAGAATAGTTTGTTAAACCACCTACATTAAGAGTTTCCATTACTTTCCACAAATTGTGAAAAAGAAAGGTAAAACCTCTACAGACGATAGTCCTGTAAGTTGTCCTTTTAAAATGATGAAGTCACCATAACCTCCATTTCAGGTCATTGTACAAACAATTTCCTGTGTGAGGCAGCATATTTAAGTGACTTTACTCCAGGCTTTGGTGTACAAGACACCAGACAACCTGAATGTTTTTTTTAATAAATGTAGGTCTAAGAATATTCAGCTGCCCCAAAAAGCCTTGTGAATTAAATATAGCTGTTCCTTAGTATGGTTCTTTAAAGATTGAATGAATTGAATATCCAACACTAAACGTTTTACAGTTAAAATTATATGTAGTGGAAAACATTTTGTTGTAAAACATTTAGGGCTAACTGCAGCTGAATGAGAGCCAATCTGGGTGTTGAGGCTGAGCTATACAGTACTGTATCATCAGTACAGTTCTGTCCAAAGGCTTTATGAGGCGCTAAAAAGATTTCTGTTTGGAGACCCACATTTATAAAGGCCCATCCAATTTATTACAGGCTCATTAATGTCAGATTAGAGAGGGTAAATTGCATGTTATTCATAAGCTGCAGCTAGAATGCCTCTTACTTAACCATGTATTTACAGTTGATTTCTGTATCATCTGTGACCACAGCTAGAAAAACTCAGCAGAATTCAATAAACTAGCATTAGAATAAGACACTGCTGCCATAGCTTTAGATTTATGGCTGTAATACGTAATGTAAATATACAACTTGTACATTTCTACACATGGCCTGTGTGAAAGTACAGTAGGTTAGGTTCTCATAGGGCCCCAATCACAGCTCTGGGTCCCAAGAAGTCTTCAAGTTTGCTTATGTCCCTGGTTAACTTGTACAAGTGTAAGAATTTAAATTAGTATAGATGACAGAATTGCTGTTCAAGTGGTTCTAAACATAAAAACCCTGAGGGACACCCTTCACTACAGTGACTAAAGTAACCATCTGTTTAGATTACACATACTCATCTGGCCCAAATCCAGTACTTTAGCATATAATGAAGAGCTGCAGATGATACAAGAAGCTGGTCATTGGTTATCTGTTGGTCTTTAACCCTTTAAATCCAAGTGTATCATATTTGATACATGAATCTTTGAGACCTGCATCATCAGTGGGATATTTTCGCTCTAGAGAACCCGACTTAATAAATCAGAAATATGTAACAGAAAATGTATAAAAGATTATACGGAAATGCCTAATGTGTCAAAACTGATGCAAATAATGATCAAATTTAACTTATACAAAATTTGTTGGGTTTTTCCATAATTTTTCATAGAATTCAAGACAACTCTTATATCAAAAATTATGAATTTTCTGTCAATGATTTCATGGTTCGGGCTTTAAAGGGTTAAGGATCTTAATGGTCTGTCAGGCAAATTCAGAAGTTTGACCTTTCTAATTATGCAAAAAAAAAAAAAAGCCTAGTTTTTCTAAGAGAAAATGTGCTGTAGTTTTTTTTGTTTGTTTTTTGTTTGGTTCAAGTACTACTTTAAAACCCAAAAAGAAACAAAGCAATCAGAATATTATACTCATTCATGCATCACAGAATATGGCTGTAAAAGACAGCTGTGATCCCATTTGTCTGGACATGGGAACTTTTTTACTGCAATTTCAAATAGATTTTAATAGTTTAATAGTTATTATTTGCAATGATTTCTTTTAATATAAACAGATCCACGCTAAGCTTTAAGAAGTTTGTTGATTACTTTAATAGATAGTGACACCTTTAGAAATTTATGGTCTCAGGATGGTGATACTTCTCCTGTCGAGTTTAAAAGTGTCTAACAGGCATCCAGGGGCATACAGCTGCAAGACTGTAGTTTATATTCTAATAAAGCTAATGCTGTCAGTTGACCTAGAAGGTTTTATGAAACAGAAAACCATATAAACCTGGGAAAGGCTTTTATTCCTAGTCTTCCGGGCTTTTGTAAATGTCAGTGGTGTTTCCTCGTGAGGTAGCTAAGCCTTCAGAGGGAATGTAGTTCACCTACGCAGATCCTGAAAGTTTAATGGGAACTTAATTGGTCTGTTTGTGTGTGCGGCTTACAGGAGAAGACAAAGGAGCTAGCTCAGAAGCAAGCTCAGCAGTGAGTATCACTTTCTGACTTGTGCTGCACTGAAAGAAATTATGTGTGCTAATGTGTTCTTGTTTGTGTGTGCTGTGTGTGTGTATTATGTCTCCATAACTATGTAATGTGTTGCCTTGCGTGTGTGTAGTCAGGACCCAGCCTCCTTGTCTTTACTCAGCATCTCAGACCTGATCCCAGACTTGCAGACCATCTTCTTCTGGATGTCAAATTCAATTGAGATCCTCTACTTTATCCAGCAAAGAGCCCCGGCCTACACACACAGCATAGAGACGCTGCAAGGTAACACACACACACACACACCATCAGCTCCTGAATGATGAGTCTGGTAACAGCCGGACTGAGGACGTATTACTCACACAGATATCCAGCAAATACGAGAGAGCAGAGTGCTATACTTTTCTTTTTCACTGTAAAACTCTTAAGGGTCCCTGTTTCTTCTCATCCTGCTTTCTAGGGTCCAAGGAGTCATTGTTATCAGCGACTATAACAGCCAATGAGGAGGCAATGACTATCTTGGAGGAAGTGATCATGTATACTTTCCAGCAGTGTGTCTATTATATCACTAAGGTACTATGTTACATGGTGTTGATGTTATTTCCTTTGTATTTGAGCTGGTCATAAACTTCATATTTTTCTTGCAGAGAATATGACTGAAATGACTTGTGTTTGTGTCCAGGCACTATATGTGGTGTTACCCGGTTTATTAGACTGTAATCCATTCCCAGTTGACAGCTCTGAGCCCTGCTGGAAAGGAGGTGTCGGGTTTCCTGAACCTGTGCGCAGAGTTCTGCAGGTAAGTATTTGAGCTGTATAATTCTTTGCAGATACTGGACAGCAAAAGGGCCTAGTATTATTACCTTGAATTTATTCCTCTCCTTTGAACTATGTTTTGCAAAAAAGTGTTTAAAAATACCCTTTCTTAAAAAAATATCACACAATTACCATTTTTCAATTGAACTACAATTTTAAGGTTGTTTTCAACAAATTTGACCATAAAGTTATGTAAACTGGATTTGATAATTAAGCTAAATAACAATGGTACTAAGACCAATCCCAGAAGGGCACCAATAACTGCAGTCGTTGAATTCAAATTAAATAGTGCTGTCCCTTTAGAGTCAAAGATAAACTGCCAGATATTGTTTCCCTTGAATATATTTTGTTCTTTTTACCAAAAACCATTTTAAGCTCCCCAAAGGCATTTTTTGTGTGCATTTCATTTGAAGTGTTGTTTATGTAAATGAATTCAGTAACTGCACAGTTCACCTCTCCTTTATAACACCTGTAGGAATGTTGCTGATTCAGATGGAAATTAAGAAAAATACCACTGTTTTCACCAGATGCATCTAACCTGTCAAATGTAGATTTTTACAGCAGAATTACTGGTTGATGTTTGGAAATGTATTTACAGTCTCTTATTCACCCAATATCATTGAGCTCAAGAAACATTATTGTCCCTTTCAAGGACAAGATAAAATACAGCAACCAACAAACATTCATTAAAACTGTCCAACCTAATCTCTAAGTGTAATGTATTTTAAATGTGTGCTGTGGTTCACCTGCCTGTAGAATTAGAGAAGTAAAAGCTCACTTCACCAAAACAAAACTAAATAGTTTCTTGAGAAAGAAAAACTATTACCAATGAGTCTATGAAATAGAATTTAGTTTATGAATGATGAAAAGTTGACGCAAACTCCAAGCAAAGGAGTAGGTCTGAACCTCTTAGTTTGCACAATAAAGGCTGACAATTGATCCATGAGCTCCAGCCTTGTTTATAGTCTTCTAGTTTAATGTTTTTCGCTGTGAGGCAGCTGGTTTAGCAACTGTCAACTGGAAAAATCTAGAAAAACCCTTGTTTCAAAGCTGTAGCTGTATTTCATCTGTGGAAACTGGCAAAAAACAGCAAAGTTGTAACAGATTGTTGCTCCATTTAATTCAGTTCAATTCAAAAATACTTTGTTGTTCTCAAATGAAAATCAAATAAATAAAATGAAATTAAAATATGGAAAATAAACTCATCTTTTTTAGGGGTTGTTGTAGATGTTAATAGCTGTAGGAAGGAAGGATCTTCTGTAGTGATCTGTCTTGCACTGGATCCAGAGAAGTGTTTGACTGGAGACACTCTGTTGTTTTTAACAGTCTTCTGAAGAGGATGATCCATAATGTTCTTCATTTTATGAAAAAAATCTTCATAAAATCCTCTCTAGCGGTTCTAGAGTATCTGAAACTGTTGTACTACTGCTAAATTTATCAAGATCTAATTCTTTCATATGGTTATACTAATTATGGTTATACTCCGAAGAGATCATGCCTCTTGGAAACAAAGCCAAAAAATAGGTCAGACATGTCCTGAATAACCATTGTATGCCAACATGTAGCAGGAGATCTGTGCCTATATAAACTCAAAATGCCACAACTGATCAGGGCCATAGACACTTCTGTCACAGAAGGTTGATTTCTTTGTCTGCAGGTGTTTCAGAGTGCGCAGGAGCTTCTGCATGGCTACCTGGTTCACCCGGAGATCCAGGCTCAGATGTTTGCATACCTCTTCTTCTTCTCCAACGTGTCGCTGTTTAACCAGTTAATGGACAAAGGTAAGAGGAAACATCCACAGTCCCACCCTCGTCCCACACTCCTGTTCATCAGACATCCCTCACTTTGTGTGCTCAATTGTTTAGTGTATGAGTGAGTATATGTGCCCTCTCGTCCTTGTCAGCATTTTGACAGGGACTAACACAGATTTGTCCTCTGTGCCCTTCTCCTATCTGCATTCTGTTTCCCCCTCCTCTTCAGCTTCCTCCTCCTTCCTCCTCCTTTCCATCTGGCCATCAGGGAGTTTGACAAAGAAGAGCAGAGGTGGAGTTGGATCGAGGCGAGTGTAAAAAGGGCAGGTTGCAGTGCGAGGGGATGGAATCTAGCTGAGTTGTCATGATGACCTTGCTAATTGTGCATTACTGGGTCTAAATACAGAAAGCAGTAATTTACCGCCAGCGATCTCCAACATTTCCAGCCAGCTCACCTCATCTTTTGTCACGCACACATGAATACACTCTGAATTCTGCCATATATCTTCATTAACTAGTGGAGACAAGAAAGATCACGTGTCTGGCAAAGGGAGAAGGAGAAATACCTCTACGTATTGAGCCACACCATCCTCCATCTCATCCCCAAATCCATCTCCTCTCTCTCCCTCCGTCTGGCTGCCTTACTCCCTTCAGCATCCCTCCTTCATACCCCCTTTCGTCACTCATTGATATTTCGCTGCTGATGGTGTCCATGGAAACAAGGGAAGGAGTTTGTAGCAGGTATTGCTGACGTTTGCACCAGGCGCTCAGCAAGGCCCACACTCACACAATAGCTTATACATTTAAAAACACAGCTTGCATCACATTACATTGCAGATTGGGACAGGAAGTGTATGCATTTAGAGGTATAGATTTATTTTATTGAAATGTGCAAATATGTGTAAAAGACCTGTTAAAAGGCATTATCACACCTTGGCTAGAGGTTGTGTGATGTCTCGTCTCTTTGAGATCCTTCATCCCAACATAGATTACTGTATACCCAGACATAAGCCTATTACTTAGGGGAGGGGGTCTCTGTGTGTGCATCCAGAACATATGGTAGAATATTGAAAGAGTAATGTGTGTGCAGTCAGCAGATTATGCTTCCAGTTCATTGTCTGCCTGGAGCCTTCTGTCATACGCAGCTTTTGCTCAGACATGTTATGAGGAGGTTTTCAGTTGGTTCACGTATCGGTACTCCTACTTTGATAAAAGGAAAACATCTGAACTAATAACAAGTAAAATTTCTATGAAAATGAATAAATGGAAGTTACGCATCTCTCTCTAGAGTCCCTTGATAGTTTTGAGGTTTCATTAAACTCTGCAGAGATTCAAGATACTCTGCCAGATGAATCATAGCTGCCCCAGATCATAACAGATCCTCCTCTATGTTTCACATTAAGGAAAGGGATCTTTTCTTAATGAGCTTCATTTTTTTTTCTGTAAACTTTAAGCTGATTTCATCTGACTGATTACAAGATTGTAGACACACCTTGATTTAAGATGTACATTATTTCCAGCCTTTTTTGTCCAGGTCTGTTTATGTTTTTTTTAAATCATTCTATTGAATGATGGTTAAAAAGTAATGTCTGACTTTCATTTGCTCATTTTTATAGAGTTTTTATTTATTGTTAACTTTGTCAGATTCAGGTTATTTTTGTGAGCATTGTTGGTTTTCTTTCATTAAACTAGGGGCATTGACAATTTTGTCCATGTATGTAATATTCTGTTTTTTTCGTCCTCAACTGGTTGTGATTCAATTTATTCATATAACACCAATTCACCATCAATCTTGTTATGCGAAGCTACATGGAACAAAGATGTGCTCAATTAACACATAAAGACCGATGAAGCAATGCAGTCAAGATCGGTTAATTATTCAACATGGTAAAAAAAGTGTTCAATCTAAGGAAACTCAGCAGACTGAGCCACTGAATTGCAAAATATCACACAATTATCCTAGGTACTTATGTTTAATTATTCATTATTCATTATTTTAAAATGTATATTTTAGGGCTTGACCTTTACATGTTATTTTCAACCAATTGGTGTAACCATTTGTGTAGAGGATTAAAAAGCAGATTTTATTTTTTTTCACTGAACGCAGAGTAACAGGGAATACAGCAATAATAATGGAAACAGTTGTTTTCTTTTCTTAAGGAAATATTGCACTTTTTTTTTCCTTTAGCTTGGTTTCATCATACAGTGTAAATCTGTAGGTTTATCTTTCCTAAATCATCTTTAACTGTATCCGTATGGTTGGATAAACCACTACATGAACATTGTGACATCATTCAGGTTTTTAATGGATCAAGGAAAAACTTACAATTTTTATGTAATTTAGAATTGATGTCTGTTTAAGATGTAAACAAAAGTTTAACAAAGTTGAAACACTGTGTCTATTTGTCAAATATTGGCATTTGACAATAAAAATATCAAATGATTTTTAATTACAATGTATTTTTTCAATAATTAGCCTCAGTGCTTAGATTTTGTCCCAGCTCTAAATATATCTAGTGTAAATGCCGCTGTACATCGTCCCCTTTACAAGGGTTTGACTTATTTTAATGCAGAAAATGAGCATGTCCAACTAAATGGTGCGTTACTGTACAAAAGCTCTTAGTAATCTGCTTAATTTTGTTTTGTTAAATGTGGTACCAAATTAGTTCCACTCTCATTTTTAAATTGTTTGCAAATAAATTGTAATTTAATTACTGCACCTACTGGCTGTATACCTACTGGATCTGAAACATGATGAAATTTTCCCTTGAACTACTCATTCACTATAACAGGCTTAGCTTTCCTGAAATGCTCAAAATGGATTACCAATAATTAGCACTAGGGGGCTGGCTCATACCCTCCTTGACTAAAACACATCAATAAACTACTTTTACAATTGATTTCATCTTGCTTTTATAGTTATGTTTTATATTTTTGTTTTTTTCACTTGGGAGTTATACTAAAGAACTTAAAAAAGACTGGATTTGGTAATATTAGTAGTTCCGTTGTCATCATTCCTCCCTCATTCACAATGCGTCATCAGTCTCTGTAGGCTTTAGGCTCTCAGCCGCTGTCACTTATACTGATGAAGGACAGCAGGACATCATTTGACTGAAACAATGTATTGCACAGTTTTTATTGACATTGTGGAGATTATTGTTTCTCCTCTTTCATTCCCATCTATAAGAATAGAAGCATTGAATATTTCACAAAAGTGCATTCGCTGGTCTTTTTTTCTGTTTGTTTTTTAACCAAAGACTGCAAGTTTTCCTAGAGGGGGGGGGGGGCATCTGTCATGCAGTCTTACAATGAAGAGCCCAGATAACTTAAATGTCTATTTAGTAGTGTCTACACTCAAACTGCCATAGTAAAACGCTTTTAAAGGCACTATGTAAGTAACAGTATTTAAGACAACTGTGCATAATGCAGTGACAGTAAAGCTGAGAGTTATAAAAACCTAAGATTTGGATAGGCTAAGGTATTTCCTCAGTGTCGTCATCTACAGTGGAAAAAAAAAGAGGAAAAACTGCTTTCCTTAGAGGAGCTAACTAGTCTTCAAAACCGTTTAGTCTGAAATTAATTTAGATTCAGACAGATATGACCAGATTTCTATTAAACAAAGAGTACAGAAACACTTTTTGTTAAATTAACCCAAACATCAAGCCATCCACCCAGTCTATCCAATATGTTAAGTCCATCTATCCATCCAGTAAATGCATTGTAAAAACATTGGGTCTCAACATGTTTTGTATTCTTGTTCATTTTTCCTTCTACTATGGGCTCCTATGAGTGCACCACATCAGACTGAACAAACAGTTTTAACTTCAGATAACTGCGTAATTGATCCTCATAAACCTGATGCAGTCCACCTTTGTGTAAGTCAGTGGGCATCCATGAGAATTGCAAATCTGCATAATTACTGCCACCAATAATGCCATATAAGTCTATAAATTCCCACGCTTGTCAGGCAGTGTTTATTGGTAGAAATGGCATTGAACTTTACCAGTTTGGAGATAGAGGTTCTGCTGACTGAGTGCTGAGCAGCAATAAATCACAAGAGCTGTAAACGACAGATCCACTGTTACAGAAGTAAAATTTGATTTTAAAAAATTGAATTATTATAAAAATAGAAATTCTTTGGTCCAAAATTGTGTCAAAAACATGTCTAGCAAAAGCAAGACGGTCAATGAAAACTACTGGTGAAGGCAAAAGGTGCAACATATGATGTAAATAGTTAATATGAGTTTGCCATCAACAAACCAAGAAAACATTCTGTAATATTTCCTTTTAATTAGGGTATTCACCAAAATGTTGACTTGTGGACGAGATATACTCTACTAATTATCAACCAACGTGTTCTTCAAGAGTTAGAATTGATCAAAATCAGCTGATCAATCAAAGAAAACTAAAAATCAGCAGCAGGAACAGCTAAATCAGTGCATTTCCAAAACTTAGCAAGACTCCCCATTTCCTCCTGGGAGAACTTCAAGATATACCGGGCCAGAAGCTTTGGAAATCATCCTTCCTGTGAATGTGGGTCCTCTCTAGGGTTTCTTCACAGACAAACATAATTGAATATCAGCAAAGGGAGGCACCGTAATCCTAACTGAGTGCCAGAACTACCCTAATTGCCTGTATACTAGATCATGGCTACCCTAAAATGCAAGACACTAGAAGCTGTTTTTTAGGGCCAAAATCAGAAAACCCAAGCCACTACTATAGTGGTGAGTCATCTAAATTAAGTTGTGCTTCAGAGCACGTTGAATGCAGGAAGTTAATGGAACTGCAAGCTCCCAAACCATTACATAAGATGTCTATGTTTGAATCTCATTTCTTTGTGAAACTATCACAAAGGTTTTTCACAGTTCTGAAATAAAGGAGGGACTGCAGGGGCAGGGATGCAGACTGGAGCTGGTTTGCTATGCAGTCAGCTGAGCCCTTCTGCAGTATCGCATTTATATTCTGCAGGCAGTTAGTGGGTGTTGCTACTGTTTTACCTACCTCAATCAGAACTTAATTAAAGCTTTATGTCTGTATTGTTGTACAAAATAACACAGTAAGACATACATTCACATAAGCACACAGTCTGTGTTTTATCGTGCCTTTCTCTGGCACACAGAATTTGCAGCAGTGTTGTGAATAAAATACCCATTAGATGTGTGTGTCGTTTGTGTGTGCACAGGTCCAGCCCGTGGTTGGTTCCAGCGCTCCAAGGCACTGCAGATTCAGGCCTGTTTACGAATGGTCATGGAGTGGGCAACCAAATCTGGTCTTGGACATCTGACTGAAAAGTTCTTCACCAAACTCAACAGTACTGTGTCTATAGTGGCCATGCCCCCACAGCAGCTCACTCAGGTGACCAACACACACATACCTACTGTACATCGACGTGTCACTGTGATTCCTAAACAAATCAGCAGCATTATGGGAATTTCAGCACTATTCCTTAAAGGTCCACCAACAGTTTTTCTAATAATGATCCCCCATGGCTGCTTAATTCAGAGTTTTTTTTTTCTCTGCTTCATCTACAGTTGAGTTGGAGAGTGTTGTCCAGTGAGCACCCATCTCTAAAACCAGTCCAGCTCCACAGGATTCTAACCCAGTACCAGCTTACAGCTGAGATAGGCCCTGTCCCAGTATGGCAGCCCAGTAGTGAGGATGAGGCCTATATATACAGATCAGGTACAATTCCTGAGATAAAAGCAGCTTTTCCAATGTTTCTTCTAGTATGTCAGTGATTTATCTTTGATGATTGAGGTCTTTTAGATTGGAAGACCAACCTGCCATCGCCCTAATCTTTACCTCCTTTAATCAGATTTAACTTTGGACTCTTCATACTTTTTTTATCAGTTTCTGTTAGAAAAAAAATGATAGTAAAAAAATAAGATTACCCTAAAGCTGAATTTGCCAGTTGTTACATCCTAACTCTATAAAATAATCTCTGTTTGTTTAGTTGACCTCCTGGAGAGCTTTGAGAACCACCCGCCCATCGTCCTGCCGAGCTCAGGGTTCAGAGTGGACCTGGACAGCGAGTGTGTGGAGGATAGCATCTACAGACAGCTGCTATACGTGCGTCACTACCTGTGGGGGCTGCGGACCAAGCCTCAAACTCACACCAGTGCTGCCTGTGTGCACACACAGTCCAATGGCACCAACACAGCAGAATGGGCAGACGTTCAGGTCAGGAAAAATAAATTCACGGGTATGCACGCCTCACACTAATCCAGGTCATGTGGCTCAGCCGCTGCGGTTGTTGAGGAGTTCTTTATAATCCCACAACTAAAAGACAAAACCTTCTACTCCGGCCAACCCTGACTCACTCACACAAACCGAGACACGATTAAATCATAGTTAATCTGATTAGCCTTTAGGATGTCTAATTAGTTGGAATGGCTGACTAGCCCATAATCTTCTGCGTTAGAGCACCCTAATATTTACACACAAGAGAACCACATAGTCACAGATATACCAGGGGAAAGCTTTCTAAGTAAAAATATTATCAATTGAAACTTTAATCATATCAACTGGCGGCTTGGCTTTAGAAACTAAGTGCATCCTGCAGGAGCGGAACTCGATTTCATCCGTCATTCTATTAACTCTGTCCTCTGAAGTCTTTCATTCTCTTCACAACACAGAGGGAGCTGCTGCCTCCAGCCCACAGCAGCCCTCGCTGTGGGGGGGCCGGGGACGAGATGACAGCAGAGGAGAGAGGACGAGACAGACCCCCGGGTCAGCCACAAACCCACAGCCTCAGAAGGAACGGCACCATTCACCATCCTCGGACAGCAAATCCAGACACATCCTGCCTCCTGACCCCACCCAACACCCCCCTGTACCCAGAGGGTGGAGGGGGCGGAGTGCCTGGCCCCATCCTCAGCACCAGCATTCAAGCCAATGGCTGCTCGGGCAGAATGGTTGCAGAATGTAAAAAGACAAACGGACTCATTACAAATGGACTTGAAGGTAAAACTCCAGTAGCACATTTCCTTACAAAGCTATTTATGCCCCCAGAACTATGTTCTCTTTGCCACAAATATTAATGTATTTTATTGGAATCAAATGTGACCCCAATATAGAACAGTACATCATTTTCAAGTGAGAGGAAAACAAAAAAAGGGTTTTCAAAACTTACAGATGATAAATAGGCAGCATACCTTTTTATTCAGCCTTCTTAAGACAATACTTTGCAGAACCACCCTCAGCATAAATAAACCGGCAAACAGTTAGAGACTATTTTTTAAATTAGCTTCACACGTCTAGAGAATAAAACCCTTTCACTCTTTCTTCCTTTCAAAGTACCTCAAGCTCAGAGTATATGTGAAACTGTTCTAGTCTTGCTACAGGTGGTCAAGATTAGATTAGACTTTCCTAGACATTTTTAACTTTCCAATTCTAACTCTTGCTATATTGTCCTAGCGGAACGTAATTCCCTGCTTCGAGTCTTCAACAGGTTTTCTGTTGCACTTCTAATCCATCCATCCAGTTGGTTAATCCAATTCACATTAAACCTGATCAGCTGACCATAGCATAATACTGCCAACACCCTGTTACACAATGGTGAATGGTGTCCTTCGGTGGGCAGCCAAAGTATTGTGAGCTAGGAGTTGTGAATACTTCTGTGTCTTCTGTGATTGCTTTATACTTCTCCACAACATTATCCCTGAGCTGCCTTCTGTGTATCTTTGGTCATTCTGTCATTCTCTAATGAAACTGTGAGGCCAGTTGTGTACGCAGTGAGATTAAAACACAAACAGGGAGCTAAATATAAACATATTTTACATTTCAGTTTTTATTGTGGTGAATACATTTTTTAAAATCCGTGTTTTATTTCCCTGCCACATGAAGATCTTGCTCTAGTTTTTGACCATCTCTTAGAATCCCTGTAAAATGCATTGCATATAGTTAACGACCATGTCGAGTGATTAGGAGGGATTTCTGCACAGCGTGTCCCTGGAAAAGCTGTTTACTAATTTGATATTACATATTTCCCTCAAAGATAAACCTTAGAGTGATGCATCCTTTTTATGCAAGTGGATTATGTGAATCTGAAAGAACAGGTAATGTGAGCCTTCCCTTTAAAAGCACTGATGGTCCTAATTCCTGCCAACAAATGTCAACGTTTATGTACTTTATTTTAGCTGTATTTTGGTTCAACCATTTTGATGAATTGTACTTTCTGAATTGTTTTAAGCCTAGACAACTTATGTGTGTATAATAGGTCGAAGAAAATTAAAATGTAATCCAAATTCACACACAGGGTATGGGCCGCTAGAGCTAGCTCTATAAAACACTTTCTATGCAGGCTTTTAAATTTCGCTTGATAAATCAGTGCCTGATCACCTTTGAAATAAATTTAGTACCTGAAGCTGAGCTAGAAAGATAAATCTGAACATTTCCATCACTAGATCATGTCTCCCTCTAGTGGCCAACAATGGGCAAATTATCTTTGTATTTATTCAAACTAAGGAGGCGTTGACTTGGTAATTTCCTAAAATCTCGCTCTGCTTGCAACCAGCTAACTAAAAGAAGATTTGTTTCCTTGATTATTGATGGTTGAAGTGATAAGCAAAGACATCAGGGGCATTGTTATGACTGCTGTCCTCAACAAACAATGTATTCAAATATATTATATCTCTGTTATAAAACATACGGGTAAAAGATTAATAGTTCTAGTTTTTCCCAGAGCATGGCTTCCCACAACATAGCTGTTTTTCTAAATAACCCCTTAAGCAAAGAAGGTTTATTCTCTATGGCTCTTTCCTCACTCTGTCTTAAAACCCAGATGCCCTGAACTTTACCATATCCTCGCTCTGATTTTAGCTGTTCAGTAACCTCTGCATGCTGCAGCACAACCTGCGTGTGATCAGTGCTAAAGGAGATTCCTCTGTAGACTTGAAGCATGTTTGTGTTAGACCAGCTCATCAGATACACTGCTGCATGTGTGTCCTCGGTACAGTAGGATGTCTTATGTTTGTCCAACCCCACACAGCAAACCCTTGTTTGTGTGTTTTTGTGCCTTTGGGTGTTTGTATCCTCTGCAGGATGTATTAGTGGGTGTGAGTTTCCTTTCCCTGTCTCCTCCCCTGGCGCTCCCTCCCTTGCTGATGACTTGTGTGTGGTGTTTGTAGTGGAACTCGACAAGGGACCCTACGGGCTGGGAATGGGACTCATAGATGGCCTGGTAAGTTCCCTAACATAACCTGTTCATCCATGTTCAAGAAATCAACATCTTATTATTAAAACCTGTCAAATTTTGGAGCTCCACGTCATTATGAAGTACAGGTGACTTTTTTTATAGTGTGTTTGCAGTTGAATTCCTTAGAAGTGCTGCAGACTTTTTATTGGTATCATTTACTGGAGCACCTGATGTGCAAAAACCCTTCAAATTCTTTTTACTATCACAGTAGCTGAATTTAAGAATAGAAAATGCAGCTTTTAATGTGAGTATACTTATTCAATAAGACAAAAAAAATGTGTATCAAGATCCAACTTGGTTACAAATGACCACAGCTTTAGTACCATTCCTTTTAATATGTCTTTTATACAAGATTAAGATGCTGTATAAAGAGGCTATGTCAATGGAAGGTTGATTTTCACCTGGTGAATCAATTCTGCGTTGATCTGGTGTGATTGTAAAACGCAGAAAGTTTCTTTCCTAGCATGGATCCCAAAAAACTGTTTGGCTAAATGGTTCTAAGGGTTGTTTTGGAAACTAGGTCACCACAAGATGTATTGATCTAAATATTAGGGTTTATCTACTGGATAAATATCATTAAATTAAAGGCTTGCATAGTATTTAGAATAAGAGATTATGCTTTTGGTATACAAGGTTAATTTACTTTACAAATCATTTTAAAATGTCAGTAAATAATCAGCTTTAAACTATAATTTGCTTTTGGAATCAATAAATTGTCTAAGATGTAAATCTGTAGGTAAACCATAAAATGGATGGATGAGTGTGTGTGTTCTTATTTTGGTAACCAATAACGTCTGTGCTCCATATACTGTATTTAGCCAAACTAGTTAAAAATGCTCTTTATTGATCTCATCATGCTCCCACATTTTTGGCAGCACACCCCCCTAAATGCTCCAGGCATTTACATCCGGACCCTTATACCAGACGGGCCGGCTGCATCCGACGGCAGACTGAGGATAGGAGACCGCATCCTGGCGGTGAACGGAACCAGTCTGATCGGAGCAGACTACCAGAGGTAAAAAAAAAAAAAAAGGATCTGATGTGTGAGCAACGTAGCGGTGGGTCATGGTGATGACAGCGAGCTGTCTGCCCTCAGTGTTGATCATACTCTGGTGTCAACCTCTTAAGGCAATTGATTGGTTCCAGCTCACAAAGTGATGTCCTGTTATATTCACTCTGTCACTGCTGAGCTTCATGTAACCAGACTCTTTTCTCCTCCCTACCCTCGCTTCCGTTTGCCCCGACAGTGCGGTGGATCTGATTCGTCTGGGAGGGGGTCGTCTGCGTTTCCTGGTAGCCAAGTCGGACCCCGAGGTTTCAGAGAAGATCAGTGCCTCCTCCTGCTGACCACTGCCCAGAAAAGCGAGCGTGACATTGCAGACACAGATGAGCAATGTTCAGCAGGGCTCACACCATTCTTGCTTTCATGTAAATATGAGATTTTGGGATCCTGGATTTGTGAAATAATATTGAAGGGATTATGATTAATCAGATCCAGGCTGCCTCACGTTTAAAGCACAGCAGATTCTCCTCCTTCTGTCGATTTTCTAAGAGCTCTAATTCTAATGTGTTCATTGATTGCTACTGTTGCTCTGAAATGATCCGTGTTACATAAACCGAAGAATGTCTTTCCAGTTTTAAAAAGCATTTGATGACATGCTTTTGGATAGGAATGTTTTTATAAACCTGTTTGATAGAAGTTCCTGAAACGCCATCAGTCAACTCTTTGAACCAAACCTTTGTGATTGAACGTTTACTTTTTGTATCTGGATGTAAAACACAACCGATTCCCCCCCACCTAAAGCTCCTCGCTGCACTTCACCGATTGAGCTGAATCCTGGAAACTTTATACCAGGCAGAAAGGCTCAGCTGTATATTTTGTGTGTCAGACCGTAGCTTCAGGTTCTCAGTGCTGGTGTGTTAACAGTGTAAATAGTTGTAAATATTTCATCAGTCAGATGAACAACAGAAGGGGACTTGCTGTTTTGTGAAAGGAGTAAAAAAAAAAAAAAAAAAAAAGAAAACCTACCGATGGGAAATGTTTTCTGGAATAATGGAAATTTAACTGTTGGATTTTTTTTTTGTTTTTTTGTAATTTATGTATTTATTTCTTGTTCTTTAATACTGGTTTTTACATTTCAGAAACATCTTTGGTTTTTACATGCTGCTTTTCACCAACAAAAACACAAACGATATCAAAAACCAAAAGAGGTTTTTATGTAAAGTTTGTTTCCAGCATTTAAAGGAAAATCAGTGTCAATCTTATATAATAAATTAGTTTCTAGTAATTTATTTTACCTGATGGAAGGTCAGATACACTAACGTTACAAATTTGAAACATACTTGTCTAAGGAAAAAAACATATGATGTTGGTCAATTGTTTAATAAATCAGCTGGGAGAGATCAGTCGTTCTTTTTTCAGGGTAGTAGTGCTGCTCACTTTATTAAAGTAGAGCAAGGACATCACTAAGGGTGCCTTCACACTGGATGAAGACCCCTGCTATGATATTTAAACGCTCATAGATTGAGGTGGGTCTGAGGTTCTCAGGGGCCAAGAACTCAGTGGTGTCCCAGTTATGTGAAAGAGGTACCAGAGGCATTTCAAACCTGCCTAAATCTAATAAGGTTTTTGGTGTCTTATTGATGTGGCAGTATGTTATTGTATATCAGAGTGGCAGTATATCCACAACGTGGGCCTGGCTTGTTTCTAGAAAGTTTTAATTAGTGCTGGCCTCCGGTCAACCCTGCAGCCCTATCATGGCGGTATCGTTATTACTTTTAAAGCATGGAGTTCCCTTTTCGATCATTCCTGGGCCTCTATCAAGTTCTACCGATGTGCTGCAGAGACGAGCTAAACTTTAATCCACCCTGCTTCTCGCAGTTAAGTCCTAGACCAATTATATATTGTTTCAGAAACGAAGCAGCATTATAAACCCTGATACATGTAGCCGTTTGGAGCAGGGTTGTTATGCAAGGTATTGTTTTTTTTTTAAATATAAATGTCAATCTAAAGGCGATGTGTGGAAAAAAAAAAACTAACGAGATAAACAGGTTTCAATGGTCGTTATTTGTAAAGAGGCAGAAAAGATTTTGAGAACGTGGATGGAAGTAATTTACATGTCAACAATTATTTGAATTGCTACAAATGGAAAAAAAACAATACTGCCCACAAATTATTGATGCGCTTGTTGGACAAAAATTCAGAGCAAACCTCGATGCTTTCTACAGCAAGTTCTAAATCAGCTTTTCATGGAGATTCACATTTTACAATTTTGTAAGGGTACTTATAGTCATTGAAAAACATTCTTAGACCGCCGTTATTTTCTTTTCTAAGTTGTTTTCTTCAGGTAATTTATTACCTTTACAGCAAACAATTTGAGGAAAAAGTGCCATAACTGTAATGGCCATTGCAGCAATATTAATTTAGGCTATTCCTAAATCTTAGTTCAGACATATATGCCTGATTTGGTGATATTTTGTGTCCATGAATCTAATTAAAATATCATGAAAGTAGAGGCTGTCTTTTTTTTTTTTTTGTAGACGTGTCTTCAATTTATGTTATTTTAACACCACATTCCTTGTCTCCCTTCTTCATGATTCAGAGTCCTTTCCCATCTGAAAGCATCCTTTAATTATAAGGAGATACCTCTAAATGGTGCAGTAATACTGATGTGATAAACTCAGTCTGATGATCTGTTGAGAAGTTTCGCATGATCATGTACAGCTGCCTTTCATAGTAAAATGCCAATAAGAGTCAAGTGAGATTTTAGAAGTACAAAACTGGATGTCTGAAGATATTTTCCACTTCTACACCAGAAAGGATAAAACACTGGAACAAACTGAAATCAGCAGAATTGGGGAATGAAGCCATTTTAAGTTTTAAACCAAATGTCTTCAGTGGGACATTTCACACCAGCCGTTGGGATGCTTTACGGTCTTTAAAATTAATCAGTGTTAAGTTCAGGCCTATAACTTTTGCACAGTTTTGTTAAAGTGTTGATATGATTCCAATACATGACATCTACCTGCAGGAGGTAAACTAGTGTCGCTTATCAGGGGTCCTATTTTGTCTTATTTAAGCCCCGGTCTTCTGGCCCCTCTGTTCTTGTGGATAAAGGGTGAGGTATATCATAAAGCACTTAAAAGATTATTCTGGCCTTTTCCATGGTCAAGTTACAAACTGAACACAGGAATGGAATTGGTTAAAATGAAACATCTACACAGCTGAATAGACAATTGATTTGCAATATATCTTCAAAAAGAGGTTCTTTTTCTTTTTAATTTTTTTAAGGGAAATTTGTTATTGTATGACACCTCATCTCATGCATGTATTTTCTGGTCATTTATATTAAGAATGATGGTAAACAATAAAAATTGTCCGATTCTCAGACATGAAATCAACTCGGTTTTTTTTAAACGTTGGGAACAAGTTGTAAGATCAATAAGAATTGTTTTAATTTGTGCTACACATTTTAACAAATCACAAACACAGGGACATTAAAAAATACACATACCTCTCTATTTCCATGTTTACCTGTTGATGACAGCTGCTTTTACACATAGCAAAATAGTTCTTTTCAAAATAAGAAAACTTTAATTAGCTTTGTTATTTAGCAGATAGAGCAGCATACAATCATAATGCATCCGTCTTTTCTTATTGTGCAACAACAATCACTGAAATCTTGAGTCTGAAGCCTACGCAAGGACATTCAGAGGTGCTAAAGGCAGAGTGAGGATGAGACAAAAGAGCGGGGGTAGAAAGTGCTAGAGAAAATCGAATTATGCAGCGTCTGACAAGAAACCAAAAGGAGAGACTTATCACGGTGAAAAACTGTCAATGAAGGGAGAAAAGCAAGCTGGAAGTAGAAAATATACCAAAAGTATCGTGAAGAAAGAAAGCGGAGAACAGTTATAATTCCTGGTCATGAGTTGGTCCCGCCCTTTTTTATTATTATCATTTCTAAGAAAAGTTGAACAAGTTTGCTTATGCAACATAACTGCTGCCGTCGTAGTGTTGCCAATCTATGTTGGACTGTTGAAGCGCTATGTTAACCTAAAACAGTGAAGCCATCTAAGGGCTAAAATAACATTTCTGAAAAGTAGAAATATTTTAAGGCTTTGAGGATTATTACAATAATGCCTCTTTGTGCTAAAACAAATCTGCGCAGAGGCTGTTTCACTTCTCCCCATACCACTACACAACCAAACAAATGGAAAACAATCAGTTTGTCTACATTAGGTTAGCCCTCCCCTTCAGTCAACCTCCAGTAGCTGCCTCTTATTGTCCTTCTCTGTACGGCACTGGTTAATCTGATCGACCTGAATGTGAGGAGCTCCATGCTGAGAAACTGCTGGCTCGTCCTTCCTGGATTTCCCCAACATCTGCTTTTTTTTTTTTTTTATTTTTGCTCGACAGAGAAGCCAAGAGGTATTACATTCTGGTCTTTACCTTAAGGTTAATGTCCATCTTTTTATTTTTCTTAGATGCCCATTTGGCTCATTTCACTATCTAAGAATATATCTTCTTAAAAAAACAAAAACAAAACTACAGTCTCAGTATCCAAGGGGTCATAAGCCTGGTTTGGGTTTGCGCTGCCAACTTCTCTCCTATTTTATCACATCTTCCACAGGCTTCTATATCCTCTGAGTTTTTCATGTTTAAAGCAGGCACTAACTAACCAACGTAGCAGTCAAGATTGGGTCTTTGGCTTGAGTTACATCACAGCTCATTGGATATATCCCCAATGTCCAGAAGGTAAAAGTAGTGCTTAAACATTTTGCATATTAGGCTTAACTATCCTCACTTTGAAAGATGAAACAGGCTGAAGCCAATTTACTTGCTTTTTAAAATGTAGAACATAGATACATTTTAAGTCACTCTGACCATAATCTATTCATTTCTCTTCCAACGAGCTGGCTGCACCTACAGTCATGTTTATGTAAAAAGGAAAACATTTAGAAGATGACAGACAGGATGCCCATTGGATGACTGCTGCAACACCTTAGGTTTCATTGCCGTGGCTCGTGGGTTTGAGACGACATCGCGACAATAACAGGCTGCTGAGCAGACGTAACTTGATGCAGAGAAGATTCAGTCTCTCCTTCATCCTCCATCTTTGGCCGCTTGGCCGGCGACTCACAAGAAGCCTCTGCACTGGGCTGCCTGTTCACCAGCACCGGAGGGGAGCTGGATGCCTGGGCAGCCAGGATCTGCAGAGGACTGTTCAGGCCTTAGAAAGGAATCAGAAAGGGAATGGGAGAGTTAGTTGGATTAATGCTGCTCAGTCCTGATATAAACATCCCTTCTGAATGGAGCTGAACACATGATAATGTGACCAAAACAAACAGGACTGTTTTTTATGAGACAATTTGCTTAGCAGTCAGTGAATCGAACTGTTGCAACTCCACTTAAAAAGAAATGTACTACAGATACAGTGGGGAGAACAAGTATTTGATAGACTGTTGATTTTTCAGGTTTTCCACTTGCAAAGCATGTAGAAGACTGTAATTTTTATCATAGCTGCTCTTCAACTGTGAGTGATGGAATCTAAAACAAAAATCCAGAAAAATACAATGTATGATTTTTGAATAATTAATTTCAATTTTATTGTGTGAAATAAGTATTTGATCATCTATCAACCAGTAAGAATTTTGGCTCTCACAGACATGTTAG
>JAUZNJ010105509.1:0-20672 GCA_034780135.1 Jordanella pulchra | reverse complement strand
AAATATATATATATATATTTAGATATATATATCTATATCTATATATATATATCCACTGCCTTTTCCTCACTGACTATGGGAAACTGGAACCAACATCCCACCAGTCATAACCATGATACCATTTCCAGACACCAGCTTTGACTTCTATGATGTGACTTAATGAAGCATGTATTGTTTTAGATGGTTGTAAATGACAATTTTTTCTATAGTCTATTGGGTTTATTTCTTCCTATGTTGTACTGGCTACATGGTATTCAATGATAGCACTAACTCTCATCTAAGGTGTGATCAAATTAACTTCTAACGCATTATAAACAATAACTGAAGTCAGTTTAAAACAAAGCAGTAACTTTTATTTAAGTACAAGTGTGAAGTATAATGCTATATCTCCCATGTTTATATTAGTGAATATTATATATTGAAAAAATATATCACCATTTAAATTTGTCTCCTTTTTAAAATAACTGTCATTGTTTGATTATATCAGATGTTAGCATTCAGTTGATGCATCCTCTTCTTCCTATAGCAGACGAATTAGAAAGTCTAACTGTTTTACCAGAGTAGCAGGTTAAAATAATCTGTGGATCCTACATGTTTCTCTTCTCTACCACAACAAAAGCTCTTGAACACAATGTGTTGGTAATTTGCACTTTACAAGTGGTAAGAATCATTTTTACCAGACCGCATGAAAGCAGCATAAAACTAGACTAAATTCTCTCAAAGCATTTGATGAAAATAGTATAGTTGCATGAGTGACTGGAACAAACTAGATGGTGAAATTATATATTCAGCTTAAATGTTAAGTTAATAAATCACTGTGTTAAATAAATATTATTTATTTGATTATTTATATTCTATGAAACATAGTATAGGTTTAATTAAAGCAAGATACCAGAATCATTGCATTAGGTTAATGAAATCCAGACAAACAGATGCATACGTATGTAACCCTGTCTGCTGATATGATTTATGAATGTCTGGGTGTGGAAATGGCAAACAGACGGATGGAAGTCCTTGGTGGCTTCCATAGACTGCTGTTAAACCTGTTTGTCCTCTCCATGAGCTCCTTCTTGGAAAGAAACAAGCAGTGTCACTGACCCCTATCATCTGCAGACGCTCTGCAGAGATCAAGCACACAAACAAAGACACCCACACACAGCATCAGCCAACCTGATCGAATCACGCTGCGTTAGCCCCCCTGCCAGTGGAAGATACATGGTTGCCTCGGACTAGAGTGGAGCCAGTGACCCGCCAAAGCTCAGGGGTTATTCAAACTGTTTAGGTCAGCTGGAGAGGATGGAAACTGATTCAAAGCTCCCACTAGAGAGACTATCAGATTTTCAGTCGTCTGCTTTTGTGATTTCCCATGAGGATGGAAAATCTGAATATTTCCAATTTTAATAAAAAAGCATTTTTGCTTTTCTTCATGGTAAATTACAAAATGTTTTATAATAAATAAAAAACCCAACTTTATATATAAAATGGGTCCTCTTTTAGATTTTGCTCGGCCTCATTCATTTTTTATTTGGATTTATTTGTTTATTTAAATTTCTAATGTGAACAGGAGATTAAATTTTAAGCATTATAAACTGATAAATGGTTATATTTAACACCTTAATGAAATAATACTATTAATCTGCTGCTATCCAGTGGAAAAGGTCACCCATCCACATCCAGACATCATGTCTTTACAGTAATGATTTAGCTGTTCCTTCATTTGCCCAGTAGGAGGAGCTTTCCCCTCTAAAATGGCTTTCCCACAAGCATACCTGCTGCCTCATTTCAACACTGTTTTCAGGCAATAAAAAGAGTAGATTTGTTTTTTAACCTCTTTGATGAGTTCCTAGATGGGAACTGTTGCTTGATAATGATAAAATCGGGCAACCATGGCAGAGATGATTGGCTGGGTAATGAAAGTCAGCAGAAATAAGGAATTGCGTGAAACTTCGCTAACCTCTCAGAATAGTCATTGCCACGGCACCTTGCTTTTGTTTGTTCAAATCCAGGGCTTTCCTAAAAGGAAGAAATGACACAGATGATAAGCTAATAGGTTTACCATTTGATTGAACCTCACTCAGTGATAAACTTGCTTCCATTTTTTTAATGACCTTTTACCTCTGACTCCCAAGTCTTTCACACAATCAGCACCCTTCCTCCTCTTCTCTAGTTTGCATCTCATCTCTGGCACCCACCTCCTCTTACAGATCTAGGGCTCAGCAGGACTTAGCTATGCTGTGATTCACGCTTGACCTCTGAGTCTGGGGTAAAAACATCTCTCCACATACTTTTATTCGAAAGCACACAAACAGATGTTGATGCACACTCCTCAGAGCTTGTTGGGCTCTTGTTATTATTTTATTCTAACGGCTCAACAACCAATGGAACAACACAATCCCCTATCAGCAGGCACTCTGTGTGGAAAAAGCTACAGTGTAAATGGGGCTACATTATTGATGATGTCTGAAAAATGAGCAAACCTTTCGACTGCTTGCGGGTGTGTGGTGCTGCACACCTTTTGTTTTTATCACAACACTCTTGAAAACCTTTTTTCTGTCCTTTTTCCATTTCAACATTGGAAGTGGTGCTATTCGTGAGAATAATGAAATTTTCTTGGAAATTCAACACCAATTTATGTGAAAAGCATACGTCTTAAAGCCAAAGGTGATAGACAGAATAGGATTTCTAGATTTTCTCCTCATTTTAACAAGTACTGATCAGCTATATAATAGTAAGAAAATCATTAGCAATCAAAGTTCTGCAGTGACAAATGATAAGGACTAATCTAAACACTGTGGTTAAATATATATAGCATCCTATAAATCTATGACAAGCCTTAAAATAATAGAGATTATATACAATATTTTGCTTAATATGAGAATTCTACATTAAATACAATTGGTCAGTAGGGAATCAATTCTCACAGTGATTCTAAATAATTTTACTTACATTGCTAGAGCCATGCTAGAGCTAGAAAAGGTAACAGCAAACTAGCTCCATAGGTGGCTCTGTTTAGGAAAGAAAAAGTTCAATGGACAAGTCCTGAGTCAGTCTTCATTTCAAAGGAATGAAAGACTCAAATACAATTATTGACAATAAAAGTTGAGCCCATGGCAATATCTAGGAGGGAAACAGGACTAGACACGAATACAGCTCCGAAATCTATTATCTAGGCCGTTGAAGGCAGCAACCCAGCTAATTTTTTTCTCAAGGTTGGTGTCATAGCCAAACAGGAAAAGACCAGATGAAGCCACTATGATGAGATCAAGCAGAGGGAATGTAAAGTTAGGGGTAAATGTAACACATACTTCAGAATGGGAGAATGGAGATAGAATGAAGCAGGATGATGAAAAGTGGTCACTATGTAATCCACCAGCTTAAGCCTCTAGCAGCATAACTACATAGATAGCTCAGAATAACCTCATTCACTCTAATTATAAGCTTCCTAAAAAAAGGAAAGTTTAAGCCTAGTCTTAAAAGTAAACACACTTAACCTTTGAAATTAACCTGTACAACATCCACAGCCATTTGCTGTGCTTGGGGTGTCATCACAAGAAACTGCCTAGAAGTAGAAAAAAACAACAAACTATCCAACATTATGCTCTGTATGCAGGAGACAAATTCAGCTCTACAGATAATACAGCAAAGAGGAAGATGTGCTGCTGCAGTAACACAGATGCCAGTGAGTTCTCACACCTGTCTAAGTCTGAATCTATTTAAAGTAAACCAAATACCTCTGTTTTGAAAGTGCCCTTAAGTTAAGCTCATCTGCAACATAACCTACAGATGGGTTTAGTATGAGCCAAAGGATGAATTTCTAAAAAAGACCCTACCTAATACCTACAGTTAGTACTCACTGTAGAGGATCTGTCAGTTCATGTTACAAAGACCCAATGAATCTTGTTAGTAAGGTGCCATCTTGAAGATTTTGAAATACCAAGAGACTCTACCAGAAATCGGAAAAAAATGGGTCTTTCAGTAGCATTATCATCAAAAAGAGATTCCTAGAAATACAATCCTCTTTGTCAGTCCCCAAGCCTAAATCCTGTAGAATACATGTGGGGTGAACTGAAGGGGAGAGAGCATAAGAGGGCCAGGTCCCTCTCTCTCTCCAGCCTTGTGGAATGTTATAGTGGAGGAGTGCACACTGTCCTATCGGTAGAAGATGTCATACAAATAATTTAAAGTACAGGTTACCCAGCATCGTATGAGCAGCATTTTGTAACTCAGACTTAAAAGATTTTCTTTGTTTTTGATGATTCTACCTGTTAAGACATCGATCTACTAGTTTTGTTACTGTGCACACTATTTTTCCTGCACTAGAGATTGGCTAAATTTGAAGATCAAATAGAAAAGAGTTTATTAGTGTGGTTTATTAGTGTGTCAGTTGTCTACAGGTGGTATCATTACAGAGGACATCAACCTCATGAAATGGGTTGATGAGTGGATTTGATTCAGTCTAGGATAGACCTTGTGATTCTTCGCTGGACTACTGCATTTTGTTGTGTTTCCTCATGCATCAACCAGCTGTTGTTTATCACTACTTCCTTATTGTCAAGCTTTTGTTCTTTTTTCTCTCCTGTCTATTCTTGTTCTGCCGTCCAATCTCTCTTTGACAGTTTTCACAATGCTCTCTCCACCTGGGTTTTCCCGTCATACATACCTGGGTGCGTGCTGGCATGAAAATGTGAGCTTGGGCTACAGTGATGCAGTACGTTATTAAATCATTGCAGAAAAAGATGGATGCTGCTCTCCAGCTGCTTCTCTACTAGAAGATCAGTGAGTGGAACAGTTATGAAGCCTTGAGGTGTTTATACATCTGGGTCCAGCCTTAGCCTAGTGTGTGTGTACATTTGAAGTAAACCATTAGCCTTTAAATAATAATGACCTCAGAGTAAAAGCGTATGAATATTTATTATGCCTTACGCTCAATGCAGAGCAGTCACAGTGTTTACCTATGCATAAAAACCATAAAGCAGGTGCATATAGAGAGACAGAAGTGAATTGCTTGTTGTAGTTTATGGTCCATGCTGCTGTAGTGAATGACTTTGCCTTTTAGCATTAATGAGGAAACACTCCAAAAGACACATGCCTGGCGGAAAATATCGTATATAACGCATAACATAAAGGTATTTCAATAAAGTTATTTCAAGCATTAACATTCTAATGATTCACTGTGTGACTTAACAGGCTTTAGAAGAAACAATTTACACATTTCAGACAAATTTCTAGCCTTCCTTGTCCTAAGTTAAATATATCACAGCACATAAAAAAAAACAAATGAAGCATGGAACTTGGATGGTTTTACAACTAAAGCAGCAAAACCACTTATAAAAACATGACATTTTAATTCAAATGATTTTGATGCAATGGATACTGCATCTAATTAGACTTATTCGATACATCACAACAGCAATGTAGTGTCATATCAGAATTAGGGTGAGCACATTCTGATTTACAAAAAAAGAGAACATTAGGCGTTGCCTTGGTATGTGTAAAGTGTACTCAAAGTTTACCAAAAAGATATCTTCTAATTTCTAGAAATATAATTAAAGCTTCCTCTGTGTAATTATAAAATTAAGTGAAAGACAAATAAATCTCTCTATAGATGTCTCAGAAGTCATTAAACGTGCTTTATTGTACCTTAAAATATCTTTAACAAGTATTAATAGCATGTAAGCCCCCAAACTCACAACTTTGGTCCTATGTGACAGAAACTTCCTCCAAGTTTAAAGTTTCTCCTAAAGGTATTGTGTCATAATTCAGAGGTGAAGGCATTCAGCTCCTATAGAGGTACTGTATAATAGCACCATCCGAAAGGACTGCTTGGACTTATTAATTGATGGTATTACATTTCAAATGCTATGCATTCTGTCTTGCATGTCTGTAATATATAGTCGATCACTTGGGTGTACTCTGACTGCACTTATTGTTTACAACTGACTAGTGCTGACATATGCTAAGGTGCTAAAGGTCACAAAGTGTGGTGGGCACATTAATTATTGATTAAGTATGCAATAGATATTGTAATTTGAACCTACAGTTGCAGTATCACAAGTACTTTCAAAATCGTACAACCCTGATGTGCAGCTGTGCCACAATGGGCTGCAAAATATAAGGGAAATTGTTTGATGAGGTTGTTATTTTTGAACATAGCAGATGGGATGTCAGTCGAAGTTAATTCTCATGTTTCTCCCTTTGTTTCGTATCAGTCATGACAAAGGTTCTGTCAATGTGCTAGATCTGATCATCAAGTGTAAGGCGGCTCCATCCAGTATAATGATTGTATAACCTATTGTCTTTCTGTGATGTATTGTGCTGCCCCACTGCCAAATTATGTTCATTTTCAGGTGATAGATGTGGGGTTCTCAAACATTTTAGCATGTCAACCCCAAAATAACAGCAGCAGAGACTTGCTACTCACTAATGGCGGCCCCCTAAAATCAGAGCCGGATAATCCAGGTCCAGAAATATAAAAGCCTGCACAGAGATTAGTTCCAACCATTTGCATTTCCAGCTCCACAACACAGAGTAGGCAGTAATCACCTGATTAAAAGAACAGGACAAAGGAAAACTGTGCAGGGTCTTTACTTCCTAGACCTGGATTATCCACCTCTGCTAAAAGGAAATAGAAAAACTTCACTCTATATGACGAAGAGTGAAACTATTATATGTGCATATATGTATAGCCACATATCTTTCTGAGTTATTGCTATTTTTTAATTCCTCTTCTTTTTTAAATCTAAACACCTCAAAGGTTTTTTAATGGGACACAAACTGTTCATCCTGTCTCCATTTTACAATTGTTCATCATTTTTTTTTTGGTCTTCCACATAAAATCCTTATAAAGTTAATTGAAATTTGTAGGTAAATTTGTTGTTTAAATGTGAAAAAGCTCTGCTGTGATAAATACTTTCACTAGATACTACATAAGTAGCTAGAACATTAGCTCTGGTGATACATAAGCATACTTTTTGTCTTGTTACATTTGCTTGTTTTACAGTTGTTCAACACACCTGTAAAGTATCAAGTTTCTAGGGCTTTTGGTTGGGAAATTTTTGCCAGTAAATAATTTACAAAAGCAATCAGCACCTGTGAAGACAACAGGTGGCACCCTCAGTGTGTTAATTGCTGTTATAGCTGAACCAAAGGAACCTGTGGAACAGTTAACCTCATTATCATTTCCAGGCTGCAGCTGCAGTTTCTACTTTGTCCACTTGATGTCACAAACACTACAAGGACAGTAAAACTCAGACAGCATGGAGTTAGCAGCATCTTTTAAGGCTGATTGCTCTTTTAGCTTGTTCTCGAAGAGATGCATTGAAACTGGGAGCGAGCAGCATTAAGTGACACTATTCAAGCCTGTGCTAGATTGACGTGTTGTCATCTGTGGAAGAAGAGGCAGAGCTGTAGGCAACCTTATGGCATGAAGCTACCGTTGACCTTATTTAGAGGAACCCCAGAGACTAGGTGAGAACCTGGGGAATAACATAGCCTCAGACTCTTGTCATCCCTAATCACCTGCACCCTGAGCAAGGCAGAGTCGAAACGTTTTAACCCCGAGCTGATCTCGTGGTGAAAAGTTTGTAAAAAAAACTTAAAAGAGAGTTACTTCTAGAGCTGCTTCTATTGTAATGAGCTGAAAGTAGGTGTGATGAAATGTATGCTTGGGCTGTAAAACTCTTTCATTTGCATAGGCACCTTGTGTGAATATCAATGCAGTCTCTTAATGAGAATGATGCAATTATAGTCAAAAGGGTGAGAGGTGCTGGGTGTCTTATCCTTATTTCTCCAGGGTCCTATTTTAAGACTTTTTTTCCCCATTTTCACTTTGACTTGTTGAATGTCATGGTGCGAATGTATAAGAAGAAATTAATCAGAAAGTGAAACGATGAATATGTCAAATTAGATCAAAAATATTAATTGTAACAGAGCTACTTCTTGTGAATAGCTTAATTTTTCGTCTTTAAAAACTATTATATCAGCCATTAATGAGTTAAACTATGTACAAATGGATTTAAAACACATTTTTTTGTATTATAAATAAATATCAAAAAAGTTTTATATACTTTTTTTCGTAAAACCCAGTTTCTCTAAGAACAACTCATTAAATCCAGTGGCACCAATAGTTTTCGTAATGAATATGTGTTAAATATGTTGAATACATGAAAAAATAGGTAGGGGAAAAACTTAAACTATAGATAACCCTAAAACAAATTTGCTCTGTGCAGTGTCGTGGTGGCAGCATTGAGCTGTGAGACCCTCTTTCCTCTGTAACAGAAGTGGAAGCTGGTCAAGCTGATAGGAGCATTGAGTCAAAGACACAAGTTAGGAACATCTCAAGACAATATAAAAATAGAGCTGAGCAGCCGTTTTATATGTTATGGTGAATTGACAAAATATCACAAATTTTAGCATAGCTTATAAAACATGCAAGGATCAACCTTATGTGCTTAACAAGAGATACTACTGCAGATGGTGGAACTAAAGCAAATGGCAACATCAACTAAACTGGGCCTCAGAGCTTCCACTTGTACAAAACTGTATTTACTTCCGTTAAACTTTTCCCTGCTATTATCTAAAAATAATAAATACTCCCTATCTGACTACCAGGGGTTAGTATTGCATTTCTGCTTCTTCCATTTGCATTGACTGGAAACATTCTGATCAAATAGGGTTCATAACAGGTGAATGCATGGTTGCTAAAATATAGGAAAATGATAATGATAAAAAAAAAAACCCATATAGTTTCCATATTTTCTGTATATTGGCCTTAAGTTTTGGTTTAAAAATATCTTGAGATTGAAATTTCTCCATTTATGTATTTTCTGTTCCTTGCAAAGCCATTTCATATAATTTGGTGCTTATGTCCGATTTTACTGATCTATCAGTTTTTGTCTAAATATGGGTCCTTTTATGTGGTCACAAAAAAGAAAACATTTTTTAAAATATAACAAAAAACAACACATATAAGGATATTGTCTAGAAAGCTTGTCAGTTGGATTGTGACCTGACTCACCAATAGCCTTCTCTATTGACCAATAACTAGAATGATGGGGTCAGAGCTGAGGGTATATGTAATCTGTATATCTTTGACCTATTGACACGTGCCTCTAAAATATATTTAACATCCGTTATATCTGTAAGATATAAAATCATGTAGCTGCCCACTCCTGTATATTTTCCTCTCTCCTGACAACACTGTGCAATAAGTTACAGGAAATTAACTCAAAGAATCTCTTTGCCACCATCATATCTGAGAACAGAAGCAGTCACTGCTAAATATGAGACTTTACTTCTGTGTAATACTAATATCACCTGTGTAACTCTGATACGATTGACCTGTGTGCACCTCCCTCTGAATGCAGTCCAGCATCTAGATTATCATTGACATTACAGGTTGGTTGCTCAGCTCAGTGATTTTTCAGGCTGGTCTTTTGTGTGCCACTTGTACCCCATTCTTCTTGTAACAGACTGAGATAAGACACAGGGAACACTGACTCTCTAATAAACCTCATAGGCCATGCCTTTTAGTGCGATGCAATGTTCTAACAGTGAGAGGTGCTGTTTTTCATACTGTAGTGACCACATTAAAAGACATTACACAGCATCTTGTTTTTAGAAGCACTTACTGGCCCCGAGCCCATGTATAACAGTAGAGGAGTTACTATTATGCCACTTGAAAGCTGTGTGGAAATGGAGCATCTTCACCTAGCTTTGTTTTTCTAGTTTCTATCTGCTTCAATTTGTTTCCGTTCTCATCTGTTCGCTGACTGCTTCTTTGTTGAACAAAAAATGTACTCCTTTTGCAATAGTGTCAACTTCTAGTGGGTGGTCTTCTTCCTTTCCACCTCCCCTCTGCCTCTCTGAGAGCCCCTTGCAGCTAATTTCTCCTTTACAAAGAAGTTGTTCATGGGGAAAACCTTTTATTTTGGGCTGTCTTACCAAAGCACTCTTTTAGTGATAGGGTTGATTTTTTTTTCTTTTTCTTGTGAGGATTTTAATATGTTTCTTTGCAGGAAAGCCATAATTTTTAATACTGAAATCTTTTTTACTTCCTTGGTTATGAAAAAGACACAGGGTATCAAACGTCTCATCCTAAAGAGTGTCAGCTTACCCTTATACCTTTGCACGACCAGGTAAAGCTGCTTCTGAGACAGGAGAATGGATAGATGATGGGTTTGGTGAGAAACAATTGAGTTTTCTCAGCTGTCAAGCTGTCTGCTGTCTACAGAGCAGGTCTGATGATTTAAAAGATTTACATATCAGTTTCTAAGGCAGTGAAAATCTTTGGGTTTTACTTCTTTATTAAATATAGATCTTACAGTGTTTTAGTTTCCTGGATGCTCTGGGAGCTCCACTTACCATGTTGAATGGAGCTCCCATATTTCATGTAGAAATATTATCAATGCTCTTGCAACATGACTCAAATCTAGTGTGTTAAAACCAAGATTTAAATAGTTAAGATAGCAGAATTCAATTAAGCAAAAGTGCTTTAAAATGCAAACTATTATCAGAGGTTATGAACTTAAAGAATGTCACACCTACAAAATTAATTGTATTTTATCATGATTTTTGGTAGAATCAAAAGTGCAAAGAAATTAACATGGTTGCAATCATTTCTGTTAAGTAGAAAGAAATGTCTGAAAAGTATGCTGAGCATTTGTTTTTAGACCTCCTGAGTAATTACTTTAAACACTGCCTTTTGCTGCAATTACTGCTACAAATCTTCTTTAGCTTTGCAGCTTAAATTGTGTCCATTTTTGCCAATTAACAAAAAAAGAAAAGATGGTGATGAAAGCATTAGTAACCTTCAATTGTCAAGTCCTGCTAATGATTCTACATTGAATATAGGACTTTGACAGGACCTTTCTAATATGCTTTAACCAGTGTAGAGCTGGCTATAGACTTTGGGTCGTTGTCACCTTGAACTAACTTCGGCCCAACAGAGCTTTTAAGAACTGACATCAGGAAAAAAAGAATGCAACAGATTTATCAAGAAACTCACTACAACCCTGTCAGATCTTTTTGGAACAAAATAGCTGCCAGGTTTGGCACAAACAGGTCAGCCGCATTTTAGCAATAAGCCAAAATGTGATATTTCATTAATATTTCCTGGATTTGTTTGTGAATCTTAGTGAAATAAAACAGATCTGACACTCATTTTTGTAAGAGCTTGTTTTCATTAACTGAACCCCCCACCTCCCCTTCTTTTAATTTTGCCCATCACTACTCTGCATGCAAAGGAGTTGTTCCATTCAGTCACTTTGTTCTGTAGGTAATGGAGATTACATCCAGCTCTTTATTAGTCATATTATTTTCTTTTAATTTGAAAAGCAATCATCTCTGATAGCGTAGCTTTATGGTAATCTAGTTTCTTCTCTCTGTTTTACTAAACAGGAATACCAATAAAGTCTTGTCTTTTTGTACACCACATGTTCCTTTTACTATAATCACAGGTGCTGTGAAGACATATGGTTTCATTACCTTTTAATGCAGTAAAATGATGAGGCAAACATCTATTTAAATAAGGATGTTTAAAAGGGCAGTTTACACTTTTGCAAGTTTAGTTTTTTTTAAACATTTGTGTTTGCATTAATGTTTTACATACTGGACTTGATGAATTCATACGAGATGAAAACTAATAAAAAAAAAAACCCCACTTCACATAAAAAATAACATTTTCCCTCACTGTAGCTACTATAGCTCATGTGCCCTGTCCATGGTGCTGAACCTGCAGGAAGCTCTTGGCAAACAACTTTTGATTAATTTTTGTATTTTAGCTCATTTTAAATTCAACATAATCTAAATATGTATTTTTTTAATAAAATATTATATGTTCTGTATTTTTATATCTTAATTTCTCCAGAAATGCCTTTTCCTGTTCTTTAGCTTCTATTGTCGCCCAGAAGTGGTGGTGTCACATGCAGCCCTGTATGGATGGAGAGGAGTGCAAAGTCCTACCTGACCTGACTGGCTGGTCATGCAGCACTGGCAACAAAGTCAAAACCACCAAGGTAAGAAGAAAGGACAAGACCTTAAAAAGGTTTGATTGTGCCATGAATAACTATTGATGAATGCCAAGTAAAATATTAATACAGTCCCTTCAATCTAAATTACCAAGTTGGGTGAGAAACCTGCTTATTAAGAAATAATAGAAAACAGCTCTTAGTCTCTGTCAGTTCTTGTTTTATGAATACCCCCTTGATGAGGTGTGGTATTATCGAACATTACGACTAAAATTTAAACAACCGTGATTCTAACACAACACTAAATATGTATATTTAACAAACTCAAATAACTCTCCAAAATAACATAATTTATCAAAAGACAGATTATTTTCCTGTCAAAATATATAAGTCAAGAAACTCTTTAAACCACTAAGTAAAAGTAACATAAAGGAACAAGCAAAAAAAAAAAGTTGAAAAAAAGATCAAACAAGAACAAAATAAAACCATTATTCAATAAATGGGGCAGTGACATCATAGCTCAGCATAAGTATGTATGTTTAAGAACCCAGGTTTGTTTTGATGAATTGGAAATGGAAATATTTCTGAAAGCTAAAAGATAACAACTGTTACCAGGAATTAATACAAGCAATTCACAATACAAAGCAAAAGGAAAAATAAGCAATCATATTAGACAATTATTAGTTAATTATGTGTTAAATAGTAATTATTAATTGGAGTGATGGGTTACTAAGAAGGCAGGACAGATATTCCCCAAACCCATGAAAATGGTATCAGGTTTTAAGTGCAACCAAAAGCAGAATTTGTAGCATCAGCATCAGTGGACTGTTAACACTCAATCAATTGCTCAAGTCAGAATGAAAGACAATAATAATAAAAAAAATGTTGTTTTATCCACTTTCTCTACTCAGACCTAATCTCTAGATGTTAACTATATAAATAAAGGGGAGAACAAGTTATGATCTGATCTGGGGTGAGGTGGGAGGGAGCAGTTTCTCTCAGTCTAGTGGCTGGGAAGACCGTCTGGTTGGATCGCTGCAAGTGTCAGGCATGTAGAGATACAGCCTCCAACGGGGCACTGGATGGAAAACTGCTTTGTGATTAAAAACAACCTGACTTTTCTTGGAGAATCTTTGGCTCAGATTCATTCCTGCAGGAGCTCAGACAGTCAGTTTCAGGTGGCTAGTCTCATGCCCAGCCAGACTGTTCTTTGTGTGCGGTTCCATCCTGATTTTTCATCCATGGCTAGGCCCACCAATTTAGAACCGTTGCCAAAAGCTGTGAAACAATATTTACTGCTTCTACAATTTGAAATCATTCTGGGTGGCTCCAAATAGTTTTTATATCAAATACAAATAAATAAAATTTAAAGAAAATAAACTGTAATCTTAAAAGTTTTGGTGTTGATAGTAAATTTATGATTGTTACTTCAAAGTAAAATCATTTCAGCCCAGTTTAAAGCAGAGCATTTTCTTTAAAAGGGCATTTTTGATCATTTACTTACTGCGGTGACCTGCATACAAACATTTGCTTTCATCATCACACTGCAGTACAGCTTCAAAGACAAGGATACTACTGCTACCATTGTTACACCGTGATTTAACTTTTATGAAATTATCTTCAAGAGAAAAAGTTAGGCAGTCGTGTAGAAAACTCCAGGGGAACCAAGGTCTAACAATGGACCATTGTTTAGAAAGAACTTAACAAAGAGATCAGGTTGATACTGTTAAAGAGCATGCAGAAAATGTGTGGAAATTCCTGCATGTAAATTAAAGCGAAGCCCTTTGGACACCGATCTGATGGTAGAAGTGCAATAAAGAAACCACTTCTCTCCACAATTATAAAAGCCAGATCAACATCCTGCAGGAATTCCCAGGATTGTACTGTAGACAACTGGTGAAAAGTTATTTTCTTTCCAATGAAGCCACTTTCAAATGTTTTGGACGTCCGATACAGAGAAGAGGAAGGTAACGATATCATGAGCGCTATGAAACTTATTTCATAAAGGGAAACATTCTGGTTCATGTCCATTGAATTTCCAGGGCCTTAAATTTAATGAGAACCTAACAACAGTCTGAATTTGCATACCTTTTAAATTTCCTGAACGTTTTTTATTGAACTGCTGTATACGACCATAGTAACATCTCACAGAGACATCTGAGAACTCAAACAGTAAATCCTATATGAAAAATATGTTTTTATAAGTCTAAAAGCTTTTATTTGCGAGAAATTTTCAGCTTATCTTGAGTTTTGCTGAGAGATATGAATAAGTATGTATTTATAAATGTGACATAACTTAACATGATAGTTGCTGTTTGAATGAAAGGGCAAATAATTTACTCAATTATATATTAGCCTGCATCATTAAAGCCCAGGGTTGTGTTTTTACTAAATAGTTGTACATGATGTCATCAAGATTGCAGTCAGAATGAATAATAACTTTTTAAATTGCTTTTTGAACTAAATGAGGTCCATAACTTCAAGTAGTTCAGTTCAGCAAGTATTAGGTTACAAATATCCAATGACATTTTTTGTCAACTTTTGTCATCAGATGTAGCATCCTTTTTATTGTCATAGTGTAAGAATGCACAATGAAATTTTAAAAACAGGTATTTTCGAAAGTGGTGAAAAAAGCAAAATAATAAAAATAAATAAATAAAGATGGAAACAAAATTTTTTTACTGGGGTTTAGATGAATTTGAATTTGTGTCCTGTCTGGTAATAGCACATAGAAATGTTTTCTAATCGCCACAGAGAAGCCCAACAGATCTTTTTTCTAAAGCAGATCATTGCAGCTTTCCCTGTATCTGTTGACACATGGATTCTAACACCTATAGGTGTGGTGTGAGGGCATTTGTGTATGTAAGTATTCTCCACAAAAAAACTAAGTAGCGTTGTGATGAATCAAAAACCCGAATGACTCATCTTCAGCGACAATGAGTTTGACTGAGGGTTGGGTGGGTGGTGCAGGGTGGAGACATCTGAGCTGATCCAGGAGAACGGGCAGCCCAAGACCCAACCTGACAGAGAAACAGGCACACATTCCCACATACATGTCCACATATACAGACACTCATAACTATAGATTAATGTATGGTAATAATACCCAACAATGGAGACTGTACACACACTTACATCCCCCACAGACTAAAGTCTCGGGATTTAGGTACCAATACCCAAAAGAGGTGATGGGCCCCCAGAACTGGGAGGTGATCCCCTTCACCACGGTAGAGAGGAACAGACCCCCTGAGCCACCAGCTGAGACCAGAGCTGCCTTTATGATTTTGTCTTATACAATATATCTTCATTTAATCTTTAAAGTTACACACTGATTCGGTGAATAATATAGTCCTCGAGGCACCCTGACTAATCGGCATCTATGCAGCCGATTAGACAAAAAAAACTAAGATACACTTTTTATTACAACACCTTACTGTCAAAAATATCATTGAGATTGTCAGCAAATAGAACTACAGCAGCTTGTCTGTGGGATTGGACCAACCTTTGCTCTTGACGTCCATAATTTTTGATAAATGCTGACAGCTACAGACTGAAAATGCCCAATAAGAGTATTTCCAGAAAAGTCCTGACCCAGTCATTTGTCCATCACAATTTGGTCCCTGTCAAACTCTACACAACTATTATGCCTGTTCTTGTTTATTTCTTCTTAAAGATTAACCTTGAGTATTTACTTCACGCTTTATCATATTTCACAAACATAGTTGCCATGTTAAACAGTGCTGATTATTTACATGTCAGTTGTTGCAAGGTTACACTTTCTCTGTGTAATTGGTGTGTACATGGATATACTGACACAATGCTAGCATGCTCTAAGGTCCAGCTCATCAAGCTTATACCTTAAGATAAGCCAGCATGAGATTCTCAAATGTGACAACTTAGAACAAACACATTCAAATAAAATAAAAAATATGAAAGGACCTGTTTATATAAGAAACACAAACTTAGTTATTCATCAGCTGGTTAGTAAGTCAGACTATCTACTGAGGGAGTCGGTGTACAGACAGTTATTTACCAGACCCACCCTCACAAACTTTATCGGTGTCTAACCGGAAACTGATCTACTGCCCCTGAAGCTCATCAAGCCCTGACTAAGCTTAAATGCAGATCAAACTAACATTTATTTCAGTCCATTTATTCATTAAAATCTTGTGATGTTATCAAGGGGAATAGGTCTTTAGCTTCATTTACTCTTCAGTGTTCTCACTTAAAAAGGCAGCAATGAAACTGGTCTCAGAAGAGAGGCAAGGATATCATAGAAAATGTAAACAAATGTTTAACTTGTCACAGCCATAATTTAATCAGCCTTTTAAAAAATTGATAAAAATACAAAGATGATACAGGGAGAATGACATAATGCTCATTCCTTAGTGAGTATTATGTTATATTATAACTCTAAGTGTAATTCATTCAACCCCTTTGTAATGCAGAGTAAACAAATCCTATTCAGATGAGATAAATTAATATAAATAGGAGTCCTTCATGGCCCTTTATAAGTAGTTGAAGTGTGAAAGTTAATTTGAAACTGTAGATGTGTGTGTGTGTGTGTGAGTGTGGGACTGAGCAAGGGCTTTTATTTACAGGTAGAATAAAAAAAGAGAAACAGTTCGAGGGAAAAGCGGCACAGGCACTGGGAGTGTAATTGCTCAAGAGATGGCACAGCAGCCCAACATCTGTCCTATTCATTAGAATGCATTATGGCGAGAGCCTTTCATAGAAGCTTTACAATTAAGAGTCATAATTAAATTGGTGAACAGGGTAGACTGAGAAACTGAGACTCTTCTGAGCTCAGTCATTGGCAGCCCAATTAATGAGCCTGAGTCTAACACAAACTCTGGGAGTGATAGGTGCAATTATCCTCGTCCTGTTGCATGTTGCCTTTTCATTTTAAACCCTTTCTTTTTTTCTATGATTTTTAAGTCACAGCCTGACTAGCTGGTCAGCTGACTGCAATAATTGTGCATTTGTAAATGAGCTTTGGGACCAGGGAGCAGTTACTTGGAGACTCAGAGGCAGATGTCAAGGAAAATAGTTACAACAACACATTGCTTCCCTGGCAACTGTTCATGCAGTCATACTCTGTGGCTTTCCTCTTTACACGGCTTCTCATTCTCTACCCATGACCCCTTTCCTACAGCTTAACATTTTATTTGATGATCTGTATCTGTCCATCTCCGTTTCTCTCCCACACAGCGTTGGTGTGCTGCAGAAAGATGCATAGGCTGCCTTGTGAGGGCAGTGCGGTATGGTTCAACAAGAAAGAGCAAAGTTGGCTCTCAGATATAATGTTTCCTACACTTAGTATTACAATCCAAGTTTTATTGCATTCTCAGGATTGGAAAATGAGACGCAGAGTTCTAATTCATCAGCTTGTAAGATCATTTTAAATGCACAACTGATTCGTTTTGGAGAGGTAAAGGTCTTTACATCTCTAATTATTTGCCTCCAGCCTACGGCCAGACTGCAAACAAGTCGTTACAGCTTGAAAACATGGAGAATTTAGCTTTAGCTGCTGAACCACTGTTGCTTTCTGCTGTTAGACAACAAACAAGCTACTTTCTTACCAAACAAGGATGTTGGGGCAGGTTGAGAGGGAAAATTGTTTGAATTTGAAAAGCCTCTATGACCTCTGATCTTCTCTCTCAAAAAGATGAATTGTCCACTAGGTAAAGAAGGTGAAGATATACTGTATCATCATACAATGACTTACAAATGTATTCAACCCTTCAAACCATTTCAGCTTTAGACATAGAACAACCATTAACTTAAGGGTTTTAATTAGGATATTATGTCAAAGGCTAATACAAAGTCATACACTGTAAGAAAATGAAAAAAAATACATACATTTTAAAGCTATATTCTGTTTGTATTCAACCATCTTTTCCTCTGATATCCTTCTTTAAAATCAAACCAGCTCCCTCAGAAGTCATCTAACAACACGGAATAAACTCCCTCCACCTTTTGCTAAAAACCTTTTACAACTACACAGAAGAGAGTGTCTTGACCCATGGGTGAGTAGTGTGGTTTGTCAGGCACACTTTATCCAAGAAAAAAAACTACAGTGGGCCATTAAGACTGACAAGTGGATCATTGGCTTAGAGGAGATCTACCCAAGTCTCTTCCAAAGGACCAAAAAGATCCAGGATGACCCAGGCCACCCCAGACAGTCTCTCAATGACAGCCTTCCCTCTGGCAGACTTCCAATCCTGAGAGTCCACACCAAAAGACTTGGATAAACAAAATTCTGTTGTATCCGGAAAGAAGAAGTGTAGACCTAAATATAATTGAAAATCTTTGTGAAGAAAACAGACTTTAATTAGACTCTTTGTCTGATTTGACTGTGGTTAATTATTTTGCAAACAAAACAAATCAAATCTTTGGCCTCTAAATGGTCAAAGGTGCTATAGAAAGAAAAACAACAACAACAAAAAACTAAAAGTGTTGGAAAGACTCATCAAAGTATTAAACCAAAGGGGGTAAATATTAATATAATAATTATTATTTTTTAAAATGGAGGACTTTTCATCTACTTCAGAAAACAACCAAGCAAATTGATTTGAGGTTTGTGTTTGACATGTGAAAACATGGAAAAAAGGTTCAGGGAGTATTTATATTTTTCCAATTCATTGTTTGTTTATAACACACATATTCTTGCTTTCTCTTTCTCTGTTTCTCTTCTCTTTTTTTAGGTTACACGATAGCGAGAGAGCCACTGAAGCAAAGAGAAACCTGAAGCGCTTAATGTGGAGACAGTGGATGACTCACACATATTCACAGCCCGATGGGGAATATCGAGGAAAGGATTGCTGTCGGGATATCTGTCACAAAACAAATGGATAAAAAGTTCTCATCAAAACCATGTGGATCCAGCAAATTTACCCAACCGTCTATTGAAGCTAAAAGACTGCAGTCAGGGTCACACAAGCACAACAGTTATTCTCTACCATGGACAATGTGGATTGTTACAGATTGGTTGATCTCAAACACCAACGCAGTATTTGAAACTTTATTTCAGCAAAGCATTTTGGGCTCCAGTGTGGGAAGAGAAGTCCAAGATATGCTGACAAAGTTGTCAAACTCTTAAAACTTCCGGAAGCAGTGGAAACAATGAAAGACATGCAAGCTTATAAATGGCAAATAGCAAATTAGCTGCAGAATGCTCTTGTGGGTCATGTCACCACCGCTTGCACGGTTTTGCAAGAGTCATTTTGCAGGTCTAATTAGGGGAATTGCAGTAGAATCATAACAGAATATTAAAAATTCATGTAGGATATTTGCAGCTGTCGAAAAACCGTTTGGGGGATGTTTTATTGTTCTATACATGGCACATCTTTTGTTGTGGGTCCCAAATGAAATTAAAGGTGAGCATTTTATAAAATGAGAATTGCAGTACTGTAGATAAATATGCATATTGTAAACCATCAACTCTGAGTAGTTTTTTTGTCAAAGATAGCCCAGAATCATGCAGCTTTACTTACTTGCAGCCTGGCAAAATATTAACTAGAAAACTGTCTTATTTAGTATTTGAATTTTATTTTGCCTGCAGACATTGACGAGCTCATCCTTCGGAGTTTTGATCTTTACTACCTTTTCTTATTCTGTTTTTAAGGAGGCCCATAAGCATTTAAACAGAGAGAAGATTTTGTCTTTATGTTATTCTAGCAACTGATGGACCATCTCTTTCTAGTTAAACTGCCTTGCAAACGCCTTGGACATTCTTACTTTTTGTCACAGTTAAACCTCAGACCAATGTTTTTTTTTAGTTTGATTGTATGTGATATTCCAACACAAAATATTTCAGAACTGTTTGGTGGAATAAAAAGTGTGACTTTCATTCAAAACAATTTGCAAGTGAAAATGTTAAAATGTGTGACAGGCAGTTATACGGCAGGCAGTTATATCCCCTTAATCAATGCATTTAATATCTTTTTTTTCTTCATACTTAAAACCTATGAACTTTGTTTTCATGTGCTAGCCTGTATTCTCAAATAGAGTTAGGACTGGACTTTGACTGAGGCCTTGTAACACATCAATAGCTTAACAACTGGAAGGATCTGGTTGTAAATTTAAGATTATTTGGCTCATTAAACATTAAACATTTCTTTCACAACTGCCTGTAACCGTCTGAACTCCAGCTAATCCACCATCTTCTACACACTCTATATCTCTGCTGAGGATGGACCTCTCCACAGTACGATGATGTTCCTGCAATGTTTTACTATGGGAATGGTGTGATTACTGCAATGGGAAGTGTCAGTTTTCCATGAAACATGAGGTTGTGCATGTGTGCAAACAAAGACCATTGTTTCAGGTCTTTTCTGACCACTGCTTTCCAAACAGATGTGATCACAGCGGTGACCTTTTTGTCACCATAAAAAACAGATTTAGAAATTACACAACTAAGAAATGTTTTATAAAAAAATTCTTCCACTTGAGATTAGGATCTCAGCAGCTCCTCCAGAGTTTACTATTTTAAACTTCTCTACATTTTATCCCTGACATGTTCGCTGTGTTCCTTTGTGTCTATTCTGTTGTTTATTCACAAATGTCCCAAGCAAATCTTTGAACCCTTCACAAAATAGATCCATTTAAAAAGCTATCAAACATGAAACTGTCATGTTGGGTTAAGGGAGCGCTAACCCAAATGCAGAACACCACACGGAGACTGGGAAAAGTTAAGAAGTTTAT
>JAUZNJ010105498.1:0-20672 GCA_034780135.1 Jordanella pulchra | reverse complement strand
TATATTATTTTAAATATTTTCATTTTCCTATGCTTTATAAATGCATCATGAGGACCCTCATCTCAAGTCCCTTTTTCAGGGTCAATGTATCTTGTAAACTTTAATGTTGTCTTTTTACTTTCTTATGATCTTCAAATGTTTTTCTTTTGACATTATCCATCTTTCTGAGTATCTCCTGGCTTTCAAAATCTTTTGAATTGGTTAAAATACTAAAAGTACAAAAAAAAATTAACGGAAACAACATGATGGTTTAAAATGTTTGTATTATGTTAGGATGGGTGATATTCTCACAGTTCCATTGTATGGTTATACCACCACTGCCATGACCTGTCATTAATTGCATTTTGTAGACTCTAGAGTAAAACCTGTGTATGGGTTTCAACATATCCAGCAAGTGTGATCATAGTTTAACAACTACCATCTGGTACAATAAGTGTCCCTCTGTTTGTGTTTCACATCGGGTCACTGAAGCCAACAGTAAAGCAGCTGGCAGAAAATGACCTTTCTTTGTGTCTACAAGTGTATATATTTAATCCATCATACAGCACATGCATTGGCACATGCAAAACCATGCACATAGACAGGGAATTCAGATGGTTGCTTCCCAGGCTTTATGACAGCTGTCAGTCAGAGCTCATGCAGCAGGCACACTCATGGTTAGGGGCAGCATTCAGGTTTAGTGGTCCGTATGATCAAATTGGTGGCCAAAGTACAAATCATGTTAGAACAAAAAACATCCCTTTAGGACATGATCTCTTAATCCCAGTGTGTATGTGTCTGTGACCCCCTTGTCTCAGATGATCTGAATTCTAGTGAGATGGCAGCCCCAAACCAACTGACAGATCTGGATTTAAACAAGAAATTCTACATACACACTCATGTTCTTGTGCAAAAATACACATGCATTTAACATTCACTGTGGACAAGAGGCAAACTTTAGCAAAGGATGTTCATGAAGACCTTGGGAATGATCCAGCTGCCAAATCTCGACTGGTGGGAACAAACCGATGATGACATAAGTCAGATCTCTATACCTCTTCTTTGGTTTACATTTACCAAAGAAAAAGCTGAGGCAGTCACTGTTGTGCAGCAGATACACATCATATTTTTGGGTTAGTTGTTTCAAGAAGCAGGAACTGACATGTAGACACATACTGAAGCATCCAAGTAAAGCACCATATGACAGCAATATCATCTTAAAAAGAAACTTCCGAATTAACAAGAAAATGTGTATTCTAATGATAATAATGCAGATGTGATGATGCAACAAATGTTTCAGATAATAAAATATCACAATTACTCTTAAACAAATAATAGTTTGAAACACTGTCTGATCTAACTATTGTTATGAGGGTGATATTAAATGAAAAATCTATTTCAGTTGTTAAGAAAGAAAACATAACATATTGGAAACATGACAGTTAGTTTTAAGATTGGATTTTTTTTCTTCCATATAAGTATGTTAGGGTTCAGGATGTTTTGTGATTCAGTGCTTCTTTGACCTCATGGATTTTTACCCACTAGTTGCCGTTCATAGAAATCACTTCCTCCTGCAGACTCTCGTTCCTTGTCAAATTCTCTGCTGGCAGTCACAAGCCTCACCGGACCCTTTTTAAGTACGGTCAGCCTGCTCGCCCTCCACCTCAGCTCAGTTCTATCATCACTCTCTAGACTACTAACTCAGATCCTTTGGAGTAATAATATAATGGAATAATTAATTTACAATGAATTAATTATATGGGTCCGGTTGAATGAGGATGGGCGCATTAGAGAAAAGAGTTTTCAGCTAGTCAGTCACAGAGGAGTTTGAGAAAAGGAACTTCTGTGATTGCGAAAATATGCCAGGGGGGAGTTTCTGTGGTCTCTGAGCTAGTGATCCTGTACAGAGTTCTTGAGAAGATCTGGGTTTCAGTGAACAGTGCTGGCAGGAGGTTGATTGCCAATGAACGGAGAGGCATGCAGTGGAGAGTGGAAAAGTTTGTTTTTTGAGAGGAGAGAAATGATCAGACTGCAAGGAACTGCTGGTGATTCTTTGAAAGAGAGGAAGATGGTCTTGGGAAATCGGTGAGTAAAAGCCACTACAAGCCATCCGCATCAGCCATTACAAGGGAACATCTGGGAAAGAGGCAAAGTAAGTTAATAAAGGGAATCTCAAGGGAAAACCAGGAGGGCAAACTCGGAGCGGCCCAGTGTACCATTACTGGCAAATACTCAGGCGTTGAAGTGATGGCAGTCTGATCCTCAAATATTCCTTACTGATGATGAGATAGTTCACAGGTGCCCTGGATCCAGAGCAACAGGTAAGTGCAGCCTCTTTGGGCCTCAACTAAAGGATGAGGGAACAACAGAAAAACAGAAATTTTCCCAAAACAGAACCAAAACCCCAAGCCTGTGTTAATGAGAGTTACACTTGAATTCTAAACACTTGTGACTTGACTTTTTGGTACAAGGGTAAACAGGTTTTAACATAGTCAATCATACCTAATGACTGAAAGAAAAATGTTACTAAATATGAATAAACTGAATAAACTGATTTTTGGATTTTGAGGATTTTTATTTGGTAATTGAGGTCAAAGCACAGAGTGAAATGTGTTTGGAACCCTAAATGGAAAACTGCAGGTTAGAGGTACACTGCATGTTGTGTTCAAGACTTGAATTGAAAAAAAGATGATTGAACATTTATGATTATGTGTCATTGGTATAGAGTAGTAATAAATAGTTGACTGAAAATACATTTTTACTTCAATCTACAAAAATGCTAAACAATCACAAACAGAGCCAACAAGAAACCAACAGAGAATATCATTACAGTTGGAGTGCACAAATCCAGTCCTCGAGAGCTACATTTCTGTAACTTTGGTTGAACCTCTTTCCCAGCACACCCTGATCTAACGCCTGAATTTCATCGTGTCATTCAGCTTAGCAGAGATTCAGTTCTGTTCAGAAGGAATGCATCTAAAGGTTGCCGAAGTGGCCCATTGAGGGCTGCATTCAGGCACCCCTGCTCTAGTGTATCTGCTGTATTTCGCGCCGGAATGCCAAACTTTTTCCCCCAAAACTATAATCCCTCCTTACTGCTAATGTTTCCGTACCAGAAATGGAAAATGGTTTTGTTCTCTTTACTTGAGTCACCAGGCTCTGTGAAGAGCAGCATACTTCCTCATCTATGTCAAATTTTTCTCCAGATTGAACACAGTTAACAAAACATACAGTTAGTTTTTTTGTTATTAATAATTAAAAAATATAATGGAACTTAAAAAAAACAAAGCAGGCCTATTTTTTGTGTCTGTTGTTCAATAATAACTTTTAGCCCAATACCGTACCAATAGACATTTGTTTGGGATCTCAGATCTCAGCACCTTACTTTTTTGGTCTGTGTTTGGGGGACATGGAAAATGTTATCGGATAATAGCTAACTAACGTTGCTAGGTTAAATATTTCTCTAGTACTTTGTGTTAAGATTGACATAAACCTGAAGTAAGATCTTAAAAGGGACTAAAAGAAAGAAGAGAATCTAAAAAGACAGAAAGTATTAGGAGTGCAAATGAGAAAATCGAGAGAAGCTCCCGATTTACTGGTCGTTCTATAATCCTACCCTCACCTACGGTCATGAAATCTGGATTGTGACTAAAACAACGAGATCCCAGATACAACCAGCCGAAATGAACTTTCTCCGCAGGGGGGCTGGGGACACCCTTAGAGATAGGGTAAGGAGCTTGGTCATTTGGAGTAAAGTCACTTCTCCCTACATCAAGAGGAGTCAGCTGAGGTGGCTTGGACATCTTTTTCGGATGTCCCTTGGACGCCTCTTCCAGGAGGTGTCCCAGGCACGTCCCACCAGGAGGAGGCCCATTGTCTGGCCTGGGAGCGCCTTGGGCTTCCCCCAGCAGAGCTGGAGGAGGTGTCTGAGGAGAGGGAAGTCTGGGAGTCTTTGCTGGGACTGCTGCCCCTGCAACCTGGTCCTTGATGAAGTGGGACACAAAAATGATGAGTGAGAAAATCATAGACAGCTAAAGCACACAAGCATCCACACACACACACACACCCACCCACACACACACACACATAACCAAAGTTTTCTTGCTAGTAAGGACCTCGTGTTGATTTCCTATAACTTGCATAACCCTTTCTATGTCCTAACCCTGACAATAACTCATAATCTAACCATTACCGGTGCATAGCTAACTCTGAACTTAACCTTAACTCATTTCACACCTTACTCCTAATTCTAAAGAATTAAGTGAGGAGTAAAAAATGTCCACACTTCAGTACAAACAGTATGAAAGATAATTGGAAGAAACAGTTCTCATTTGATGCAAAAACAGAGCAAACCCCCAACCACACATAAACACATGCTTGCCTTTGGGCTGTACTTTCACCTCTACTGACATTTAACTAAAAACCAATATCCATGTCTACAGCCTGTAACCCTGGGGCAGAAGGGAGGAGAAGAATATGTGTGTATGTGCATGTTGGAAATAAAACAAATCCATGGCTATATTTGTATCTTTGTCAGCTTCAGTCCAGTGCCAAAATGTACATTTGTTTTTAGTGGAACACGATTCAGCATAGTGAGTTGAGCAGTTTTACTCAATTGTCACTTATTATCTTTTTAGGGATCATAAATATGTTAATATATCTGTCTGTGCATTTACTACAATGTACTATATATTCAAATTGTGAAAAAATTCACAGTGATGTCCACTGTCCCCTTGGTGGGGTCAAGGTCTCAGTCCCCACTCAAAATCATTATCATAACCATCTGCACTCTCACATTCCTCTAAAAATCATGTGATTGAATCAAATATATAATCAGCGAACAAATGCCCCCTTGACACGACACAGCCATAATCCTGGAAGAATTGTTATTGGAAAACTTATACAAGGCTTTCCTGGTGCAGTAGGATGGTGCCCTGGGGCCTGAGAAGAACAGGAAAGAGTGAGAGGATAGATTGCAGCAGATAAGAGGTTACTATAGGGAGAATAAAGTATTGTAATAAGGGCAGACATGCCCTTATTAGAACAGAAAATAAACAGAAATGAATAAGAGTAACATAATGCAGTGTGAACTTATAACTATAAAGAATTATTTTAATAATTAGGAAGAACAGTGACAAAGATAGAAAGCAACCTAAGGGATTTTTTGTGTTTGACATGCTGCCCAGAGACATACAGCCCCTTTCTTTACCACCATTCCCCCTTTTTACACCCCTACAATCTTCAGAATTTCATTTCAGATGGATTGAAGCTCAAGTTAACTGCTAGCCTCAGGGTTTTAGTGAAATCCTTCCAAGCAGCTTAGACTGTTAAACAGAGAAATTAAACTTTCAGTCAAGGTAAAATAAAAGTACACCTAAGATATTTTTTTAGGTTTTGGGTGTATTGAGCACACAGTCAGATTACTGGATATCTGCCTTATGTAGCAATGTCATATATAAGCATTCACCTTTACAAAAACAGAACTGTAGCACCTCTCTGTATATAGAGTACTCTGGAGACTATAATCACCAATAATTCCTAGAATCATGCTGCTTGAGGTGGGTGTATGTTGAAATAGCTTTGCTAGCTTGACTCTGATATTCTTTTTTACAAGAATTTTAGTTTCTCCATTTGTGGCTGAGTGTTTCTTTTTTTATGCTTTTTTTTGCCTATGGTGTTGAATGCTGTGAAACCGGAAGTTTTCCTGATATTGTTTCGTTTTTGGATGCTTGCTATGATGCATAACCACAACAACCACAGCAAGTTGATTTTGTACACATGGGAGCAGCCAATTGACCTCTCTAAATCTGAAATAATACATCAACTACTACTACAAGTACCAGTTGTGTTGAAAAGGAGGTGCCAGAGATGCAGAGCAGGAGCATGGAGACAAGAGAGGAGCAAGAAATTTAAGTGATCTCTTCCATCAATCATCATGGGCAATGTGAGATCTTTAGGAAATAAATTAGAAGGACTCCAAGCCCTATATCTCGTACTGCAGGATCAATTTGCTAGGCTTTCTGACCATACAAGCAGGCAGAGATTTAAACAAGACTAGAAAATTGAAACAAGGTGGGTTGGCAGTGCTTATGAACAACAGATAGTGTCATCCAGGACATTTTACTGTGAAGATTCATCACTGCAGCAGAAACATTGAAGTGCTGGCGGATGGTTTCAGGCCCTATGATTTGCCTGGAGAGTTTACCAATGTTCAGTTAGTAACTGTTTACATTCCACCTTCTGCCATTGCCAACACTGCATGTGAGGTAATCAGTTCTGTCGTTGCTTAACTACAGACACAACAGCCAAATGAAGTTGTGATACTAATCACACCTCACTCTCTGCAACACTGCCAACATTCCAACAATTTGCCAGCAGCTTTACCACATAAAACAAAACTTTGGACTTGTTTTATGCAAAAGTAAAGAGTCCGGCATCTCTGAATGTGTGGGACTGACTACATAAACTTCTGAGTAGAGATCACATCATCCCTACCAGAACAGTGAAATGCTTCCCAAATAATAAACCATGGATCACAAGTGAATATTTTACAAGAAAAGGCAAGCCTTTAAGAGGGGAGACATGGAATTAATGAGGAGTACACAGAAGCAACTTAAGTCAGAGATGTGTGGTCAGGGGTGAAGAAGATCGGAGGCTTCAAGCAGAAGGATGATCAGAGAGATAAAAGTCTTGAGAGAGTCAATGAACTAAATACATTCTTCAATAGTTTCTATTCAGGAACAAGCTCAGTATCCCCTGTCTTGCCCTGAGTCAAATGGAGATCCTTCACTCCTCTGCCATGTACTCTCATGTTTCTCTGAGTGTGTTGTCAGTCAAATCAAAAGATTTTGCTGCTACCTCTGCTTTTCATATGTCAAGTGAAGAGGTAACTGTACAGACTGAATCACAATAATTCACAATAAGTCACCGGGTCCTGATGATGTCAGCCTGAGATTCCTGACGGCCTGTGCAACACACCTATGTGTGATTTCACAACACCTCTTCAACCTTAGCCGGATGGACGAGACTGTTCCAGTTGTTGTGATATTTAAATTTATTTATTATACACCCTGGTAGGGTTGGTAAATATGTTATTTACTGAGATATTATTCAGACTGTCATATATTATTTATGAACACTCACCCTACTGGTTGCATGTTAGAAAAATCAAATGAAAGTTTGAATTAAGTATAAATCATTTCCAAACAGGTCATTCTGCACATATATAGCATAAATTCACCACAACTTCCATTCAAAGTACAAGAGTTCATTGACAAAAACCATTCAGCACCAAGTCGAGCATATTTCAGTCAAAACTCTTTACTAAAAACTAGTGAAACTCAAATAAAAATAATCTACTATGTACAAAGAAGAAGGTAAAACATGATTGAAAACCATAATAAATTAGATGATGTAGTGATATCACAGTTTACCCTGGATTTTATGTTTAAGAATTTGGAATGTGTTAGCTTTGGGGCTAATTTAGAGCAATATGAATGTTCTCAAACCAATTCAAAATACAAATCCAAGAAGTCAAAAGCATTATTGGCCAAATAATATTTCATTAAATGATTTGTTTAATCAGAATTCAATAAACTTTAGTTAATCTTTGAGCTAGCAGTTAGCAGAAATGAGGATTCCAATAAATGGCCTTGAGTCATAATTGCATAATCAAAATATAATGGACATATGAGAAAACATATAAACACTATCATTACATAAATATTTAAACCCTTAGTGAAAAAAGCTTGTGCTAGTTTTATTACAACACATAAAAAAATATGACTATAGTATTGCGTACCATGTGATCCATCTTGTCGGCTTTGTTTTTACTCAACAGTAAACTCATGAAATGATCAATATTTTTGAAAGTGAATGATAATTTTGAATAATTTTTGAAAGTTTGATCTTTTCCAGCAGTTTGCAGCTTAGCATAGCAAGCTCACAGTAGAGGGGGATTCCTTTGTCCCACATGCCATGCACCAAGGAAAACTCTCCTCCTCCACTGTGTTAATCTTTCCAAGTAACTGGGGGTTCCTAAAACTCAAAGAGGAAACCATCTGTTTTGCAACAGTTTAGTTCAGAAATGTCAAGTTTCCACACTTAACCTCGACCCTCCTGGTGAGTCTCCCAGGGTAGCTTTCCAAAAGCGAAAAAAGTCTGTGTGCTGAAATGTTTTCTGCTCTCCAAGATGGTGGGGGTCAAAGGCAAATCACAATGGGAGTGTCCTGTGGAGTTAGCTGGGAGAGGCTGTAGAAAAAGGATTAAAGGATCTGCACCTTCTGTTCCACCTCCACTGAAAATACTTAAAATAAGGATGGGCATGGGTCCTTAATGTCCAAGATTATTTTCATGTGACTTTGGGTCTGTTGCCCTGACATCCCAGATCATGAAGATCATAGAGAGACCAAACAACACACCCACTATCCTTTAGACAAGGCAGGCAGCAATGTGAGGATCCTGTTATTTAATCTCTCTAGTGAATTTAACACAGATCAGCCTGACCTTCATTGTGAGAAACTTCAGAGGACTCATGTGGAGACATCAACAATCTCCTGGTTCAAAGATCGCTTGACAAACAGACCACAGTTTGGTAGTCTCAAGGGTCACCTGTCAATTTAAGTAATCAGTAGCTCAGGAGTACCACAGGGGACAGTACTTTCAGCATCCCTTTTCACTCTCTACATCTCTGACTTCCAGTACCGGACAGATTCCTGTACTCAGATGACTCTGCAATCATTAGATGAAACAAAGAAAGAAGTGGAATCCTATTAACATCATGGGAGAAGAAGTAAAGGTGGTGGAGGAGTATAAATACTGTACCTTTGTGTTCACTTGTTCAACAAACCAGACTGGAAACAACTGTGAAGCTGTCTACAAGTAGGGACAGAGTAGACTGTACTTCCAAAGGAAGCTTAGGTCCTTCTGCATTTGCAACAAGATGCTACTACATAGTTTGATTTAGCACAGACTGGGGAGGAGAATCATAAGCAGTCATAATTAAAAAAATCTTTAAGTATGTATGCTCTTGTAATCAGGAAAAAAACTCAGAAAAATAAAAAAAACAGATGAAACATGGAAAACAGAGTAAAAGCAAATAAACATTACAAACATGGATAAAACAGATAGAACAGTTACACAACAACCTCAAACAAAAAATATCTCAGTAAACAGTTTACTCAACAGTCAAAGGCAGCTCTAAACAATGGGTTTTTAACTTTGACTTAAAAGAACTCAGGCTTTTAGCTCTTTTACAGTCTTCTGGGAGTTTGTTCCAGATAGGTGGAGCATAGGAACTAAATGCTGCTTCTCCGTGTTTGGGTGGGTTCTGGGTGTACATAGTAGGCTGGAACTGGAAGACCTGAGAGGTTGATACACTGATAACAAACCTGTTATGTATTTAGGTACTGATCCATTCAGTGATTTATAGACTAACAGAAGGATTTTAAAGTCTATTCTCTGAGCTACAGTGAGACAGTGTAAGGACTTTAGAACCGGGCTGATGTGCTCTACTTTTTTAGTTCTAGTGAGAACACGGGCAGCAGTGTTTTGGATCAGCTGCAGTTGTCTAATGGACTTTTTAGGCAAACCTATGAAGACACAGTTGCAGTAATTAATTTTGCTAAAGACAAATGAATGCATGGGTTTTTGTAGCTCCTGCTTAGACATAACTCATAACTCATAACATAACTCTGGATCTCTCCTCTAGGAAAGACTTGTTTCCTATTTTGCTGTTAAAATATGATCAGGTGGTCTATTAAAACAAGGTTCCTTATGTCTGTTTACCATTAGCTTTATGTTTACAAAATAATTCATGCCTTTATTTGTTCCATTCTCTCTTTAATCTTTAGATTACATGCCCCCAGCATCCTTTTACATATTAATGGTACTACTGATGTCAGTTAATTGTTAACTTTTGTTAAACTTTGAAGCTGTATAATCCATCAGAATGTTAGATCTGACACATTTAACCACTCGTACAGTATTGTGCACCCTACCTCATTCTGTTATTCCCCAACATTCCCTATCCTTGAGGTAGTTCAACAGCCTAAATTGAGTCATCATGTTGTATATTTAGTTGATTGGACATAATTAGGAAAGGGATACACCTGTCTAAATAGGTCCACAATCAACAGTATATGTCACAGAGCAAATATCAATCATGAGGTCAAAGGAATTATCTGTAGAGTTCAGAGACAGGATGTATTCAAGGCTCAAATCTAGCACGGATACATCAAATATTCTTGGTTTTGAACGTCCAAGTGAGTACAGTGACTTATTTTACATTTATAAGTGGAAGAAATTTGGAACCACCAACATTCTTTCTATAAACTTAAAAGGGAAACCAGGTGGGGACCAAGAATTATATTGTCAAGCTATTGGAGCCCCCGTTTTTGGTGAGAGGGAACAATCCAAAAGGATAGCTATCTCTGCAGTAATCCACCCATCAGTCCTGAATGGCAGTCGGGTTAGACAAAACACCCACAACAAATTGCACACTTCAGCTTGCTTGGTTTGCTGAAAGGCACCTCAGACCATTAACGCTAGAATATTCGGTCTGAAGAGAAACAAATTTAAGTTTAAGTTGTAAGTGCCAGGCATAATGTTTCAAGTAAACCATGCATCATTCATCACCAGGGCAATACCATCCTTTTGATGGCAGCACCATTGTCTGTGCATGTTTTTCAGCAGCATAAAGTGGCAGACTGGTCAGGATAAAGGGAAAGATGAATGCAGCACTGTACTGAGACATCCTGGATTCATACCTGCTCCAGAGCACTCTTGACATCAGAACGGGCAAATTACTTTTTCAGCAGGATAATGATCTAATGTGTACAGTTAAGATTTCAAGCCAGCATCTAGACTTAAACCCATTAAACATCGCTGAAAAAAGTCTCCCTCTCTAGAAATATGTTAACTCAAAACAGTTGATGTCCATGTAAAATAATTTACTGTCAAGCCCTTGTAGTCGTTTACCCAAAATGACAAAAGTAATTAGTTTGACTGTACAGTTGAATCACCTCTTGTCACAGTGTTTGATAAAAAGCATGTAGGCCTACTTATGTAGCACTTTTTTAAGTCAGGAGACTTGGCCAAACTGCTTTACCCTACATTTATTCATTCACCCATTGACACACAGATGGTGGCTAGCTACATTGTAGCCTGGGGTTCGCTGACAGAAGCAAGGCTGCCGTACACAGGCACAACTGGGCTCTCTGACCACCATCAGTCCCAATGCCGGTGAAGTGTATGTATGCAATAACTTGCTTTGGCTTAAAGGTTCTGTGATGATTTGAGCTCAGTTGATGCTGACAGAGTTTAGGTTAGCAGCCAGGGGAGAGTGGTTGAGGGGCTTTAAGGATGCTGATCATTGAGAAAGAATTCCAAACAGTTAATGTCACAGAGGAGTGGAACCAGAGAGCTGGGGCTTTTCATAGGAGACTACCTTAAACAGGGAACACATTGGTTTATTTAAGGTCAGTTGTGCAGCCAGACAAGTAAGAAAGCTGAAAGACAACACAGAGGGCTAGAGATACCACTGTAGTTGACAATCACACTTTAAATGGCAGGCAGCAAGAAAATCTAAAGCTTGTCTTGATGAGCTGGATGGATCCCAGGTGTCCAGTGCAGCAGTAGATTGGCTCTGCCAACCAACTGAACCTACTCACTCAGAGAGAACCAAAAAAATGGCACAACCCCTAATTCTTACACCTTTGGTCTTAAAATTATCATCACTGGACCTGAATCATTTTTTATTTATTCAGTCTTCACCATTTCATTGTTTTTATTCAGTCTTTTTACTTCGCTGTGTTTATTATTATATCATGATCTGGGGTTTTCTGTCTTCTTTTGTGGGTTTTTTTCCTGTGCGCCTTGTCCCTCTTTCACCACCAGATGGCGCCATGTCCTGGATGGAGTGCGGTGCGGTTTCCAGTGGCACAGCTGTTTTCCATCAAGCCTCATCAGCCGGTGTACTAAAGGAGTAGCTGCCAGTTCCTCGGCGCCGCGTGTTTGCCAGCTACTGGTATCACAGAGCCTCCTGAGCTTGTCTCTGTGTTTTCTCCTCGTTGCCTTGAGCCTCCTTGTAATTCTGGTTCTCTGTTTCCCTGTTGTCTTTAGGTGATCCATTGGAAATTCTGGACTCACCGATCAGACCCTGACTGCTTTCCTGTTCTCAGAGCCCTCCTCGTGACACCGTGGATTTTACCCACTGGTTGCCCGAGCTCCTAGATCCATCTCTCCGTTGTTCTCAAGTATTTCCTGGTTCCCACGACTGTTAGCTAAACCACTCCTCTGTGTCTCCGTCGAACCTGAGCCAACCTGTCCGTTCCCCACCGCACTCCTCCATTGCTCCTGGACCCACAAGAGAGACTCGGACCCCGTACATCCACAACCTCCCTCCTAAACCCAGAGCCATCCATCAAACAGTAAGTCTAAACCTCATCCACTCCTGCTTCTCTAGTCTCCCACTCCACCTGAACTCACCACTCTGCTCTACCTCCTCAGAGACAGTTTCCAGTTTCAGTTTCCAGTCCCAGCCAGTTTTCCCTGGACCTGGCTTTCGTTGCTTTCCGTTGTTCATTGTTACTTTAATAAATTCCGTTTAACTGATTTTTCGCTCTCCTGTCTTGGTTTTCTGCATGTGGGCTCAGAGCTTAAAACCCATCATGACACATTGCCTCAGGTTGATTCCTGCATGTCCCAACATTGTCCTTACGTTCATTTTATCATTTAATCTCATTTCTTTCCTCTTACCATGTTGTCACAATAAGACAACTGCCCTTAGTTTCCTTAAACCCTCTTGTCCTCTTATTTTTTCAGCAACTCCCTTCCGAAAGCCCTTCCCCAGTCGTGACCATACACATTTACACACATTCACCTACTCATATATCCATCCTTTCTCTCAATTTGTTACTTCTCTGTCCGTGCCGCAGATGCATTTGTTCAATACCCCCAGCAAACAGATTAGTGGGCTGTTATCAGCAAAAGGGAGACGGTGATAATGGTTTTCACCACATTGTCTTCCTCCCACAGATTAAAATGGGCCAGGTCATCTGGCACACAAACAAGCCCTCACACGTTCACATTCACGGACAGAAGCTTGCAAACAAAACAAATGTTATTATAAATCTTGCCAAACACATTTCTTTGTTTAATAAATGGCAAAATACCCATTTGTCCACATACACGTATGCATTTTTGAACATGGTAATATTAATGTCCCCACACATAAGAATGTAGAAGGTCAATCTTCTGCTGCTCCATCCCCCTCCCTTTGCTCTCCTTGTCTCTTGAGTTGCCATTGGATTTCCTGTCCAATCTACTGTCACTACTCAGGGCTAAAAGACACAAGGTGAAGTCAGTTCCAATCTGATAGGCCATTGTCTTAGCTCGGGATCTTCACACACCAACCCTAAACCAACAAATAAGGTCATACACGCATATGCACTAGCTGATTACCTGTTATGCCAATAATCATGACAACCCCTCTACAGTTTATAACTAGTATGTGCATGTATCTGTGTATATATTTTGGTGTGCTAGTGTATACCATTTCTGTTGAGTTGTCTTAGTCATATGTACTTATGCAATGTTGTGTACGTTTTCAGGTAGAAAAAGAATTTAAAAGCCACAAAAAATGAGCAATGACTATACATCGAGTTAACCATCAGGGGAATATTTGGGATATGTTTTTAAAACTGAAAGTACCTTTTTATATTCCACTTAAAGTCCGATTTAGGAAATACCTTCATTATTTCAATTAATAAAAACATTTAAGTAGCTCTATGTGGAGAAACATTCATTATTTCATTCAGGCAAAACTCTTTGGAAAAAAAGCAAAGCAAACACCAGCTTGTCTTTTGTATGCACAATGTCTAGATGTGGTTTAAAAGAATCAGAATCAGAAATACTTTAATAAAATCAGAGGGAAATTACTTTTGTTACACGCTCCAGATATACAAACATTTTTATATCTATATATACAACAAATCAACACAAAATAATATAAATATAAGTATATACACATAAAACCCTTTCTCTCTATCAAAGTCGGCACCAAAAAATAGTCACACTCTAATATTTTTTTTGACCACCTTTAGCTTTGATTACAGCCCACATTCGCTGTGGCGCTGTTTCAATAAGCTTCTGCAGTGTCACAAGATTTATTTCCATCCAGTGTTGCATTAATTTTTCACCAAGATCTTGCATTGATGATGGGAGAGTCTGACCACTGTGCAAAGCCTTCTCCAGCACATCCCAAAGATTCTCAATGGGGTTAAGGTCTGGACTCTGTGGTGGCCAATCCATGTGTGAAAGAGATGTCTCAAGCTCCCTGAACCACTCTTTCACAATTTGAGCCCGATGAATCCTGGCATTGTCATCTTGGAATATGCCCGTTCCTTTTTGGAAGACAAAATCCATTAATGGAATAACTTGATCATTCAGTATATTCAGATTGTCAGCTGACCTCATTCTTTGGGCACACAATGTTGCTGAACATAGACCTGACCAACTGCAGCAACCCCGGATCATAGCACTTCCCCCACAGGCTTGTACAGTAGGCACTAGGCGTGATGCACCCATCATGCCTGAGCATGCCGGAGCCGGAGAAACTTTGGGATGTGCTGGAGAAGGCTTTGCGCAGTGGTCAGACTCTCCCATCATCAATACAAGATCTTGATGAAAAATGAGGGAGGCGTTGTAGAGATTGATGACCATAGGCAGGAATGATTTCCTGAGGCGCTCAGTGGTGCATCTAGGTAAAAGGAGGCTTTAAAAAGAAATTCAACTGAATTTAGAAAGATTTTCTTGTAGGCCATCTTAGGACTAACCCAAATAATTTATGTTCCTGTACACAAACAAACTGAGTTTTTATTGAAAAAATACTTCAAAAAAACTCATTTTGTGGTGAATCAATGCCCGATGAAGATAACTGAAAAAGCACAACCTGGTTTTCTGTACAACAATCCTGAGCAATTTTATTTTTTATTCCAAATCTGCTTTGCTTTTCTTACAATTTGTACTAGATTTGCAAAAATTGAAACTAAGCTGAGGAAGTTAATGAATAAGATAAGTGATTAAATAATGTTAAGCTTATATATAAATACTCCTTTTTACTCAACATGTATTAAATTACAATTTATGTTTAGTAGAACTTATTACTGCAACAGTGTCTTTATAAGTTTGCCTAAAAAGTCCATTAGTCAGCTGTAGCTGATCCAAAACACTGCTGCCCATGTTCTCACTAGAACTAAACAAGCACACCAACCTGGTTCTGAAGTCCTTACATTGGCTTCCTGTAGCTCAGAGAATTAACTTTATAAACCTTATGTTAGTCTATAATTCAATGAATGGATCAGCACCTCAATACATAACACATTCATTGTCAGTGTATCAACCTCCCAGACCACTCAGGTCTTTAGTTCAAGCCTGCTCTGTCCACCTAGAAACAGAACCAAACATGGAGAAGCAGCATTTAGTTTCTATGCTTCACTTATCTGCAAAAATTTTTTCTATATACCCTTGTATCATAATAAGTCACCAGGTCCTGATGATGTTAGCCGCAGTCTTGAAGGTCTGTGCAGAACAGCTCTGTGGGATTCTACAGCACCTCTTCAACCTTAATCTGAGCCTAGAGACAGTTCCAGTGATGTGGAAGACCTCCTGTCAGCCATCTAATAAAGTAGTCAGCACCACAGGAGCACCACAGGGGACAGTACTCTTGCCATTCCTTTTCACGCCGTACACCTTTGACTTCCAGTACCAGACAGAGTCATCTTACCTGCAGAAATACCCAGATGAATCTGCAGTCACTGGGTGCATCAAAGATGGACAAGATTCTGAGGGCAGAGAGCTGTTGAACAGCTTTGTGGCATGGCGTGGAAACAATCATCTGATCCTGAATGTCAGCAAAACAAGGGAGATGTTTGTGGATTTCAAAAGAAACAGGATAAAGTTGGATGGGAGAAGATGTGGAGGTGGTGGAAGAAAAAAAATACCTTGGTGTTCGCTTGGACAACAAATTAGACTGGAGATACAACTGTGAAACCTTCTACAAGAAGGGACAGAGCCGACTGTACTTCCTAAAGAAGCTTATGTCCTTCAGTATCTGCAAAAAGATGCTGCATATTTTCTATAAGTCTGTTGTAAAGACTGATCTCTCTCTTCCTCTATCATCTGCAGGGGTAACAGCATCAGAGCAAATGACTTCAAAAAGCTCAACAAGCTAATACCTCAGGTTCTGTTCTAGGTAGTCCTCTGGAACCTCTGGAGATTATTTCACAAAAGGAGAATTATCCATAAAGTGAAAAAGATTATGGACAACAGTAAGCATTCTCTTCAGAAGAGTTTTAAAGAACAAAAGAGTGTCTTCAGTAAAAGGCTTCTCCAGACCCGGGGCAAGACAGGCTAGTACAGAAGATACTTCCTGCCTACAGCCATCAACACCTACAACAACTGGTTATGAGCAGATAAGGTATTTAATTACTACAACATTTAATTTCCCTTTGGGATGAATAAAGAGTTTTTGAACTGCACTGAATTAACTGATATATCAAACTCTTACAAAATCTGTTCAGGAGGAAAACATCTTTCCCATCCACAAAGGCAAAACTTGTGTCCTTTTATTGTTTTTAAAAATAAATAGATGGGAATTCCAGCTTAAACTGGCTTAACCATCTTTGTTTTGCTTCAGCCTTCTGCGTTTGGTTGACAAGTTGGCGTCATACATGTCACTGCATTAATCCAAAACATTTCTGTATCAAGGCTTATGCATCTATTGGCTTCTGGACGCATGTATTTTTGTGAGCTAGTGAATTTACAAATTTCACATCAATTAATCTTGCTTTCAAGGTAAAAGGTAACTGCCCAATCGGTAAAGGCCAGAAACATATGTCTTATCAATATAATAGAATAGAAGAAATATCCATTATTGTCCCATGGTGAGAAAATGCAAATGTATGGTGAAGGGAAACAGCACCAGTTCAGGCTGCAGAACAGCCTGTCAGAAACACAGCCTGGTCTCTTAACATACTGCTGGCAGCCTGTGACGTAGTCCAGTATCCATTGTAATTTTTTTTTTTAATCCCTTGAAACGGGCAATAGTCCATTCGTGACTGTTCCATCTTATCACTAAGAAGTCCTGCCTGGATGCTATAAAGAGTTTAAAGAAATCAAAGAAAATTATTATTACAGTCCTTCCAGGCAATTCAGATGGGTCAAAACTTAGTACATGAGGTAGATGATGACTTCATCAACTATAATACCAGGTGGTTGTCAGACTGCAGTAGATCCAACAAGTCCAACTAGTCTCTATCAGTTTGAAAGTCAACCAGCCTGTAACTGCTTTTGTCTTTTATAGGAAGGTCTTTAATTTAATGTTAATTCTTGATCTTTTGCAGAAATAAAAAGGACAGGTGGTGGGGTATAGGAGAGTATGAGAAACGGTCTTCTGATTTGGAGGGGCTGGGTGATGGCTGAGATGTGTGAGTTTCTGTAAAAAAAAGGAAAAAAAAACTTAAAAACAAAACATCTCAAGTTAAATTCTGATTTAAATAGAGAAAACAATATTTATTCAACTCCCTTTTCTTTGAGTTTTTTTCTCTACATATATTTAAGACTTGCTGTAGTCAAAATGTCTTAATTTACACATTCATTATTTAATATACTTGGAAGACAGGAGTGGTGCAGCATTAAACAGCTGTGCCTAACCATACCTTTTGTTTTTGATGTTTTAGATGCATGTCTGACTTCAAAGTATACAACCATCCAGGTTGTGATGTTGGATGCCTTTTTTATGCACAAAACTCATTCAATTTTAATGCAGCACTAAATGACCCAAATGGTAAACAGTCTGTAGGCTACTTGTAAAGCACTTTATTAAGTTCTAGGACTTTAAAGCGCATTACACTGCATTTAGTTACTCACCCATTCAAGCAAACATTAATATAATGATGGTGGTAATGTACATTGTAGCCTCAGCTACCCCAGGGGAGACTGACAGAGGCAAGGCTGCCACACAATGGCCGCTAAGGGGTTCACTGACAAACAAAAGCAAGCGAGGCAGGTGTAGAGTTTTGCACAAGGACCACTGAATGAGACAGACTGTGCAGGGGTTTAAACTGACAAGCCACTAGTTACAGAGTGAACCCTTGCTTCCCTAGCCCAACAACCATTTTCTCTAGTACAACAACCAAAGTTTGTGCTTTGGAGACTTTCTCTATTTTGACTGCAATCCAGATCTACATGTGATTAATTATGCTGGTGGTCAGAGTAATGTTTTCCCCCGTTGTAATCCCCTCTAGTGGCGCCCCAGCCCTGTCAATAATTAATGCCATGGATGCTCTCTGTTTTATAAGAGGCCATGGATCTGTTTTATCACATGTACACATTATTTTCATTGATTCTGATTCAGTCAAGACAAGGAAACATAAAATCTGTAATGGACCAATGAAACTTCTTTAATTCACAATTATTCAGACTTTACAAAAATAGATATAATTTCTATTCCATAATAATTAATTCCCCTGTCTTTTAAACCATAATTTCTTTCTGTGATGTTCATCAGCAACCAATAGCAGTCCTCATCTTGTAATGTTATGCCTCTCTACAAAGCCCTGTTCTTATTGTTACCTAGAATTCACTGAATGCAATTGTGAAAAAGGATGTTTGTGCGAAGGCTGTGTGATAAGATATACATTTTTAATGAGAAGGAATGAGATGATGGCAAAGGCAAGGGCAAAGGTCAGACACACACACCTCCACACACACACCTAACTCATACATGTGCAACCACTCACAGACATGTTAATAAATGGGCTAAATACTGAAAATACACTCTCACAAACATGCACACTATTTCACACAGAGCCTCAAAGGCAACTGAGTGAAGTATGGGCTCATTAGCCATGCACTAAGGGATTAACAACAGCAGTGACATTTGGTGTCTTGTAAGCGGCCAGTCTATAAAAACAGACTGGAGAACGGTGTGTGCGCATGGGATGATGAGTGCTCCCAAATGTGTGTAACATATAAATGTTCCTTCTTCTCAATTTTTCTCCTCCTTTCACTGCATTTTTACATATAGATGTGGCAACAAATTGTCCCAATATGTTTGATGGGAGAACATTATTATTTGTCCCCTGGGTATTTTAGCTAGTCGAGTTTTTTTTTTTTTTTTTTTTTTTTTTTTTTTTTTTTTTTTGTATTGTGTTTTCTGTAACCAAAGCAGATATGTGATCCAACTTTTATTGCACAGATTTTGTCCACGAACAAAGCTCCCTCAAAGGATTCTCAGCAGACATTGTTATGTATGCCTAAACCTCGTTTATTTTAACATTTTGTGTTTCCCCTTTTTTTTCCCTGGGCAAATACTCTTGTTTCTGTACTAATTCTTGCTTGCCGGCTTACAGGATGCAAAGCAATTCATTTACACTTACATACTGTCTTCATATTCTAATGCACACCACCTACATTGACTGTCCTGGGGATGGTGGAAAGCAGGAGAGGCTCAGCATGTTGTTCTATCCGATGCACCAATGTGTTCTAGATATTCTTGTTAATAAGCTGCAGAGGTCCATCTTTCACCAAGTGTCAGTCTGTATCACTGTGAACATATGGAACAAAGAAACAATAGATGTAATAAAGACCTTATCCATTTTGTATTTTATATGATGCCTGTCGTCAGCTCTATGAATTGTTGTGCTAAAATGTTCACTAAATTTTAATCTAATTTATTTCCTCATGAAAAGGAAATTGGGCATGTTTATTGATATAAAGCAAAGAAAGGTACTCTGCAAAGATATATCAAAAACAGAAAGAAAAAGTAGAGCTAAATAATTTACTTCTTATTTGAGCTTTTATTTGAAGCATATTCAGATTAATTCAATTAAATTTTTTCAATTCAGTTTATTTATATCGCGCCAAATCACAACACATGTCATCTCAAAGCACTTGACAAGGACAATTCATTCAAATCACACAGTCAGATTAGTTAAAAGTTTTCTATCTAAGGAAAACCAGCTGACTGCGTTGAATCATTGACTCGACAGCAATCCTTCACACCAAGCATGCATGTAGCAACAGTGGAGAGGAAAAACTCCGTTTTAACAGGAAGAAACCTCCAGCAGAACCAGACTAAATGTGAGCGGCCATCTGCCAAGGCCAACTGGGGTTCAAGGAGACAGAAGCAGGAGACAGAAGCAGACATAAGCTATTAAAGGTAACTGTCATCCAGCTCCACAGGCGGCCCCTTCCAGAAAAGACACAACCAGACATACGAGCTCCAAGCTAGCTCCCATGTCAAAGGAAGAAAGAGAACATATCCAGTTAGTCACAGTAAGAGAAACGGGGCTACACTGAAAAACAGGCCAAGCTCTAGGAAACAAAAGTGTTAGCAGATGGTAGCAGTCCAGCCGACATTTCTCTCCAGGATGGAGCCACAGCAAACAGGAACAGACCAGACGAAGCAACTATAATGAGAAATAAAAACAGAGAGCATAAAGTTAGAGGTTGCACTTACAAATACTGCAGAATAGGAGAATAGGGATCGACAGCCAGGATGAGGGCCTCTGTGCTGTCCTTGAGTCCAGCTTTCTCCAGCCATAGGTAGGATTTCCTGATATCAGCCACTTCAGTTATTTGTCGGTGGTACATTCCATGTAGGGGCTTGTCCTCCCATGATGGTACCTCTA
>JAUZNJ010105487.1:0-20674 GCA_034780135.1 Jordanella pulchra | reverse complement strand
GTATTAGCCTTAAGTAATATTCTAATTTTGTGACACATGGAATTTTGGATTTTCATTTGTTGCCACTTCAAATCATCCAAATTAAATGAAATAAACATTTGAATGCATCAGCCTGTGTGCAATGAATAAATATAATGTACAAGTTACACCTTTTGAATGCAATTATTGAAATAAATCTACTTTTTCATGGTATTCTAATTTTATGACCAGCACCTGTAGATGGAGTCTAGATTAAAAGGCATATTTTTTTCCCATCTGACAAGACAGAAGAGGTCTGATATGTATTTGTTTGATGCCATCTTTAATTTTCAGGTTCCAGTTAAAAAATTTTTTTTTTGCTTTTCTGAACTCTTATTCAGAGAGAAATACATTTTTTTTCATAATCGATATAAACGGCCTTGTGATTTCTAGCATTTCTGCACCATTTGCAGACTTTGTGATGATTACAATTTGTTTAAATCTGAGTATATGGAGTACATTACCTGACTTTAAATGGTCAACTGCTTGGTCTACACTTGGACTAAATATATCTGCCTAAATCAGGGCTAATAGACTTAACGTTGACTCCTGTCTAAATGAGATCTGCGTTAAAGCTGAAATCTGGTCTCTTGTTGGTTGGATTTTGGTGCCTCCATTCACCAAATCCAGATCAAAGCCTCGGAGGTAAAAAGATCCAAGACAGGAACCAGTTCCAGAGATGCAGACGATTTGAGAAGGTCTTCTCAGCGGCGCTGTAGTTTACTGATCAACTATGGAAAATACATGTAAACTGGTTTTACTTTAGGGCGTATTTGCAAGGAGCCCCACTGATCCCTCGTTTGGGTGTTGGTTTTTTCCAGCAGTCAGTTAAGACGTTAATATCCAAATGATGTCATACCCTGACACATATAGACATATTCAGGTTCTTTGTACTCTTACAGAACCATGGGTGGGGAAGGGTAAGAAAGGATATGTAGACATTAAACATGCGTGACTGTCATAAAAAACCCCTGTGAAAAGATCTGACATGTGCAGCTCAAACATTGGCAGCCACATAAAAGGATAATTGGTGGTACTCATCGTTAAATCCATAAAGGGCTCAGGGGAACTCCATCAGAAAAACTCTTTCAATGCTTAGTTTTGTCTCATAGAGAAACGTTGACATTAGTTCCTTCAAAAACACACTCGTAATTTCAGAGATGCATCAACTGATCTTTAACTGACCAACACTGATTTCTGGTTTTCTCTTTGTTGGGAGATCAGAGCTCACACAAGTAAAATAAATGTACTGCAGGTTATCTGAGAAATTTTTGAACATCCAAAAAAAAACAACTAGTCACTGAGAAAAAAAAAATTAAAGGGAGTTATTAGTTATTTTTCTACAATAAAAAAAAAAATAGATTGACTTTTCCAGATTTGTCCTGCCAATTATCAATAACCGACCAATCCAAACTTCTTGCCAAATGCTTGTACATCGGTAAACAATTTCATGTCCATCTAATTATTAATATAAGGCAATTGTGCCTTAAATGATGCAACAAATCACTGTTAAATATTTGGATGTAAATTACCATGGTGTGTTTTGCCGTCTGTTGATAATTAACCCCCATAAATTATCTAATCCTCAGCACAATCTAGAACTAAAAAAAGATCCACAATCTACAGTTGCTGACTTTGGTAAATATGCTTTACAGCAACAATCAAAGCAGCAACTAAAGTTAATTTGTGCCACTTTGTCGGGACCGTAGCACTGCAGCTGAGCAGACTCAAACACCTTTACAGTAGAGTATTAAGGCAGTCCCTGACCCAGCGATTCAGAGTAATCTCATTCACATGCTGCCAACAGAAAACTGAGCCAAAACTCTGTTTCTGCTACCCAGTTCACCTTAATTTGGCCTATGAGCTCTGATAACTCAAAATCACTTAGAGAGGCTACAAAAATGAAGTAAACGCACAGTAAAAATGATGGTCATGAGAGAGAAATGATGCATAAAAATAACATGGATAAATACTGGTCCCAAAACCATCTGGAACTGATCCATGTACATCCAAATATTTAACAGTGATTTGTTGCCACAACTTGCCAACAAATGGACCTCCTGATCGTTGGCCTTGGTTCAAGAGTGACTCATTCAAAAACCAACATTTATATATGCTGGGAAAAAAAAAACAAAAAAAACCCCCCAAACTTCAAGGCCTCTAAACAGTGGCTTCCCTTGGTAATTAATAAATAGCACTGCTGGACAGCAATATGCAAAAAAAGTGAAATTATAAATATTTACGACTTCATCTCTCTGCCACTTGTTTGTACATTGCAGCAGGAACTAAAACATTTAACGAACTGTTATTTTCAACAGACCATGGATCCAGTACAGCTCTCATAGAGTAACATTACCGTGGCCTTCGTGTATCTTATCACTGCTTAATGACCCTGATGAGAAAAGGCCAAAAGCAGGAAGCTCATTACTGATGCACATGTAAGCATGCAGTGACTATACAAACACAGACACCAGCTTGGTCAGGTCTCCAAGACACTATCATTAAGAAAAAAAAAATCTTAATATATAATAATAATGGGTTTGCAAGCTGTTGTTGTCATTTTTAATGACCAGTTTGGTCTTTTCTCGTCAGTTCTGCTGATCTACATCATCTTTATCAAAATAACAGAAAAAAAAAAAACAATCTTGAAGTAAATACCTAAATTTTAAAGACTATGTTTTAAACATTGGAGTCAAAATAAAGTATTCAGTATCTTAAAACCTTGAGTTATGTTTTCCCCATAAAACAGCACACAGATAAGCCACAGTTTCTGGTTGAAATGTACCTCCAGGGTGAGTCCTTGTGAAACGGAGAAGAAAGCTAAAGGGCGAACGGTTTATCTTTACCCTAAAAATGTCAGATAAAGCTACATCTAAAAGTAAAGAAAAAGTTCCTTGATGTTCCTTAAAGAGTAGGCAGCAGATATATCTGCGGTTTCTTTAGCATCTCAAGGTACAATAAGAGGGTAAGCCTTCACTCATTAGACTGTCCTCCATATAAATTAAGGGGCCAGATGCCAAGTCAATCTTGAAGACTAGGGGTAGAACTTTCCTTAGGACCTGTAGGTGTGCTGACATCAGCCCAGACTGGTAAAAAGGCATTACAGTTTCAGTCAGAATGTTGAGATGGTAGCTCCACTTTTTAAAAAGTTTCTCTGAAGTTATTATCAGAGGTGTCAGCATTTTGACTGGTTGTCGTTTGTGCAGAAACGTTAAAGGTGGTGCCTTCTAGTGTAGTTTTAACGACTGCAAGTCGTTTGGGAATGATCCCTGCTGCTGACTAAGGATCACTTCAGCTAGGTGTTCTGCTAAGAAACATTTGTCAACATTATATTCCATTCATAGTATGAGCTTTAGTTGTTTTTAAGTACTAATACCAGCTATAAGAGTGGCAGCCATCTGAATAGCTGGTAGTTTTCCATCGCTCTCAGTCTTTTTACACATCAAGGTAGATTTTCCACTAGGTCTTGTCATAAGCACAAACTTTATTGGAAATATTGCTGAAAGAACAGTTCAATTATACTGAATACATGTGTGCTTGTTAGGATAGCTAAAATCCTTAATTTTCACATTCAGTTTATACAAATTTTTAAGATGTGATCTCAAATAAAAAAATATGCACATTTCTAATACACACATTCAAGAAAAAAAACAAAAAAAAACTATGAAATGTTTAAACTATGAAATGCTTGAAAATACTATAAAAAATACTTTTTTAATACTTATTTTTTCAACTATAACAAAGCATACTATGCCTTAAACCAAACAGATAATCTGTTTGAAGCAATAAATGTTTAACACCAAAGTCTAACTTTGATCATAGTCATCCCAACCTGGAAAAGTAATTCAACAAATTTTTGTAGGATGTGTAGGAGCCCTAAATCACGCAAGCAGAGCATGAATAGAAACTATAGACCAGCCAATATTCATTTAATATTACAACTTTATAGAAGAGGATGGGAACAAATACTGATGACAACATCAAAGAACCCATATTAAGAAAAAAAAACAATAAACCAAACGACAAAAATACTGAACTACTGTTTACTTACCACCTTTATTGTTTGTGTTTTGAGCTTTATTTCCACCTACGGATGTTTTTTGTTTTAAACACACTTTGAAAGAAGACAATAAAGTTATCTTCTACAATCTAGTTGCAGTAGCTACTAGTTGTTAGTAGTTACAGGACCCACAATGATTATTTCTACCGGCAGTAGGTCACTTTAGAGTAATTTTACTTTGATAACAAATCATTTATCATAAAATGAATTTAGAATGACATGGTTTTCTTACATCTATGACAGACATAAGGCTGGGATTAGGTAATAATAAATAAATTCCTTTTTATTAGGGTTTGAATATTTTTTTCTACCTTTCAGCTCCCAGTTAGTTGATGTTGGTCATTCAGTCTGTTCCTACTGCAGGTTATCTGTTAATAAATGAGCTGTTCCCTCTCCTCTGTCTCCTTGTGCTTCTTTAGAATAAGATTTTAAAGAAATGCGCCCATATTGCAATTATAGACCAATCTTTCAGCTTTTTTTTTCTTGGATCGAAATGGACTCATTGGATCAAATATTAACATAAATGTTTTAACTAAAAAGACAAAATGCATTTGGATTTCAATCCTGTCTGCTTATTTAAGGTACTCCCATATTGCTTTGGTACTTTATAAATAGCTAGTATTTCATTGAATGGGTTGAACATGTGCGCCTTGATTTGCTCGGTCACGGCGAAGCATCAGCAGATCCACGGTCACGCAAGCACTCAGTCTCCCCCTCATAAGCTGGAGGAAAGACCTCAACATCCTTAAATGGCACCTGGTCCCAGTTACCGGTCGTTACAACAGACTAACACCGTCCAAACATGGGATTTTGACTGAAATGAGGCAAACTAAAATTCACCTGTTTGGTTAATCCGTCACAGAGGATTAAAAATGGCTCGTTTTTGTACACACCTGACCGATGAAAGAGAAGACGAAGCCCACTTCCCTCTCGGCTAGCGTTACGTCCGCTGGCTTGTCCCCGTGGCTTGTGTTGTTGTAGCTGGCAGAGAGGCGGGAGACGACCAGCCAGAGAGCAGCTCAAGCACAAAAAACCGATGAGGTAAGTCTGACTCCTGGGAGAGCAGCGTTGACTCCTCTGCTATATATATATAATACCTCGGAAGCGTTTTGAAACACCTTTTGGACGTGCGGCTACTGCCCCTGAAGCGATATCGGCTTTCATAAAGCCACGGGTGTTGAAGATAGACGCTATTACGCATGCTCACAATTTAGCTCCGCCTCTAAGTTGAAGCTCAGCCAATCAGGAACACAGGGTTGTTACATAGCCTCTATTACTGTGAGGATGTTAGACTGAGCCTGGTAGAGCTTCTGTAATAATAACCTTTCTTGCATAAGCCTTCTAGTGTTTTTTTTTCTGCTATTGGGTAGATGTTTGAAAAAAGCCAACCTCTCACTAATTACAGAGGGTCTTGTTGTCCGCATCACGCTGTGAATTTAGGTTATGTATTCAGCCACACTGCCCCCTAATGGTAATTTAATTGTACTGCCATCATTAGGTTGAGTCATCGGTGGCATAACAAGGGCTTTGGCAAGACCAACATCAATGCAGATAGGTGTTTTTTTTTTTCATTTTGTGGCATCTGTTTCGGTTTACCTTTGTGGTACATGATCAATTTTATTAATAACTTTACATACACGTTTTATAGGCATTAATATCATACTAGTAATGGGATTCTAAAGTGTCAAAAAAGTACAAATTATACATTAATCACGTTTTTTTGTGTTTCAAAGATGTTCAAGCAAAAAACACTTTAATCAATAAATTAGTAAACATATAGCTGAACATTCACGACTCAAAATTTCGTATGAAATGAAGGAGGGAGGACTTAACCAAAAAAAATAATAAAACACACAAAACAATTGCATACACTCATTATGAGCAAAGATAAAGTAATTTGGGGCTTTCAACTATGGTTTTAGTTGCTCTTTATCTCGAATGGACTGATTATAAGAGAAACTCAATGATTTTCTATCACAAGAGTGTTGTGTATGATTTTTTATGTTTAATTTCTTGAGCAAATAAACATGCATCCCCACCAGTATTTGGAATGTTATGTCTCCCAGTTCCAGATAAACCACAATACTTTTTAAATCAATAGCAAGGTTGATTATTCTGCACTGCAATAAAAATTACATCTAAATAATTAAATTTTTCTTAAAGTGAGGACTTTTTTCTTGAATTGAGGAGGAGCGCGAGATAAGTTGGCAATGGAATAAGACAATTTACATTTTGAATAAGAAAAAACAACTGCAGTGTCATATTTCAAGTGCATAATATCTACTAATCATATTATAAAGGTAAAAATAATCATTGCATTCACAGTTCATCTTAATAACCTAGACAAATTAAGGGTAAATACACCTATTTTAAGAAATGTTTACTAATTTCTACATCTTTTTTGCACTATAGCACCCATTTTTTGTTCAAACTGTCTGGCTTTGCCTTCAAGGCAAATCCATAGATTTTCAATAAAGGTGAGGCTTGTCAGAGCTTGTCCAGAAGAAAATGTCAGCCTGCTTTATCCCTTCCAAAACAACTTTCTATATGTGTTTGGTATCCTTTTCTGTTGTGTCAAAGGGGAATCCACCATCCCATAAATTGTATTACCTTTCGCAGCGTGTCGGTTCCCCTGCAACTATAAAGGGCTGCTAACCCATCATGCTATAGGCTATAGTATGTTGCAGTCCCTGAGCAGGATGTCGCAACAGCCCCGTTTGACGGTTGGTTCAGTGTTCTTTGGTCTAAGAGCCTCAGCTTGACTCTTTTTGTGAGTAAATTGATCTTTATCTTGTCTGACTCTAAAATGTTTCATCAGGAGGATCTCTAACTAGTTTATGTGGACAATCACATATTTTAGTCAGCTTGAATTAGTGAAGCAGGAGGAGCTTATTCCAGACACGATAGTTTTTGTTATGTACACGACTTTGATCAGTTATGTTTTTTTATATATATTTTCTACATTAATTAATTGTAACTTATTTAAACCATCTCTTAGTTTCTTAACAGTGTGAGCATTGTTGGCCTCTGAACAGCTAATTTTATTTAATCTGAGGGGGGCAGCTTGGGTCACACTTTGAAAGCTGGACACAGAATTGCCCCCAATCACACAAGCTTATCCTTAAAAGATTAGAATTTGAGTATCCAGCCAGCATAATTACAGCACTTAGCACATGGGTCACAAAATAATCTGGTTTCTTTGCAAGTTGGTGAGCGTAATAATTCAAATATTGGTAAAAGTGAATGTGTAGATATAAGCCTGTTAGTTATGCCGATAAGAAAACTAAAGTTTATGCATTATTTTAGATTTGCTTTCTACATGGATTAAAATGTAAAATTGGCATTTCTTTCTGTTGATTATTTTTTATCACACCAAAACATATCCAATGTGTAGAAGTAATGAAAAAAATATAAACTCATCTATGTAACTTATATAACTCAGTACAGTATAATTTACCAAAATGATCTTTTTTTTCTATATTAAGTTTAAGGATTTAGCTTAAAAATAACATTTTAACAAAGTTTCATCTCAGATAATCATAATCAACTCAGATAATCATTTCATCTTGGATAAAAAACTGAGTACAAAAATTGACCAACATTAATATTATATCATAATTGCAGACAAACATATTTTTTTCCCCAAATTCAAGAGATAAAATAATTACAAGACTCATGGATCTTTAATAGAGTAACTTCACAAAGTTCATACTATGCCATACTGTGTGACTGAGAGTCAGCATGCTCGTGTACACCGAAACATCATGCTACTGACTTAATTCAGCATAAAAACAGTCATTTATTTGTCCAAAGTACTCCAGGAATTGACTTTCCTATCTTAAACTGTTAACATAATCTTTGATATCGCTGAAATTTAGAAACATTTGAAATAATTTAATTTGCTAAACATAAGAGAAACAGAATAACACGGGAACGCCTTCAACAAATGTTCAGGTTCTGGTGTCGTTTCATCATCCAGCACTGCACAGATGATACCAACCCAATACAGGATATGTAACTATTAACTTTACATACATACAAACACACTGGTTTCCGGTGGTGCATCAGGTGTAGGTATCTACAGGGCCTTTATACATGATCAGAAAATTGTAGTGCAAGCTAATCCAACATCAGATATTTCAAACATGCATTATTTCTCATTGTTTTGTTTGGTTTTTAAAAAATATTTTACTTTGTTCTAAAATCTCTTGAATAGCAAGCCAGGGTTCTGTCTCTAGATGAACGCATACGTTGATGGTAAAGCTACTTTCCATGAGGACTTGTGTCAGCTTTTCTCTGAGGACAGAAGCACAAGGAGCTCTTCTGTTGTGGATGAAAGTGTCACCCAGGAAGTTCTCTGCAGCAGTCCTTTAAAATCCAGGGACAGTTTCCTGATGCAGCTGAAGGAGTGAAGAAAAAAAGTGTTTCCTGTGTTTTTTCCAGTACCTATGTTGTGATTCAGTTGCTGTTCTAAGTATTAGTGCAGAGCCTGAGGTATGGGTGAAGTGGCAGAGTGATTAGTCGTGCTAACGGAAGAAAAACTACTGAGAGAATCCAGCTCTGCTTTATATCACGTTTTCAAACAGCTGCATTGAGTTCATGATGTTCTCATCCTGTGAAGATAAAAAAAAAAGTTAGAAACTAAGATTTAGGATTAGTTTTGAACATTTTAGAAACAAACTTTCACCCATTATAAACATCTAAAACCACAGTGCTGTGAAACAATATTTATCCACTTACAGATTTTCTTTTGTTTTTATCTTTTTGCTCCACTTATGTTTCAAATGTAATATCAGATTTTCTGATTAAACTCTTCTGTCATTTATGATTTTGTTTCTTTATTCGACCTTATTCAGGCGTTATTGGGGAACAGTCTCTTTTCATGTCCTGGTACAAAATCTCATTGGGTATAAGAGCAGTCTTTGACTAGACCACACCAAAACATTTAGCTCATTTATCTCTACGAGTTGTTTGGAGTCAATGAGGGGCATACTGTACTTGTTGTCCTCTGTAATAAAAGTGTTCCTTAGGTTTATAGTACATATTTGGTTAATGATGTTAATATAGTTATCAATGATCTTTGTGGGACAACCGCATCAGCCTGAAATGTATGTATATCTATAAGGGACAAATCTAAAGACATTTAAAAAGATAAGTGGTGTTTAAACACTAGAAGATGCTCAAAACAAGTTGGTAATAAATTGTTTTTTAAATGGAAAATCGCTTCTCAGAAAGCAATACATTTATAAGCCTGTGAACAAGTTTTTTCTAGAATTCAGTTTTTATATTAAAGGTGTTGTGAGGTGTCTGAACAAATCAGATGATCATATTCCTGCATTTTTAACAGCCAGTGGGTTTTTATTTTAGCTCTCGAGCCATTAGGTGAATGTGATGGAGAAAGGAGTTTTTCCAGGACCCCAGGAGACACTGGAGGGGAAGGACTTACTAAGGAGGGTTTGGAAACCTTTCATTACTGCTTCCAAATGAAGTTAGATCATTGATTGTAAATATAACTCCTATCCTTATTGTGTTTTTGTTTGTCAGTACATAAAGTAGTCCCTAAAAAAAGGAATGGATCACAGTACCAGTGTTTTTTTTGGCATTCTACCTTAGACGTCTTATTTGCTCTCATGGAGCCTGTACTTATAGTCAGAGGTATGTCTTAATTACAGTGTGCACAACAGTATGGTATTTTTGCCGTTTACTTTTGCATTACTATAATGGATGTTTTGCTTCATAAATTGTGCTATATTTATGTGAACTTGGATAACGCAGCCTTTAAATGGACAGTTGCGACAGAGAAAATAGAGGCTGTAATTGATTCTCTTTTTTAGGACACATAAAACCACATTATGTAGTAATTTGTTGAATTGAGAGGATTGCCATGATATTCAGGTTGCCTACAGATTGCCATATAAAAATACTCATAAACACTATCCACACTAACTGCAACTGGATTTGCAAAAATTATAACACAACCAAGTACACGAAAATCAGGATTTGGTGTTATAAGATATAAACTATATAGAATCATGTCTTCCAAAATCAGCCAAATATTTTGGTGAATCAAGCCTGAACCAGTTTACCGAAGGTCTCACCCTATGACCCCAAATATAACAATGTAACAGAATGAAGACCCCGTTAAAATACATATACCTACTTCACTCTATATCCATTTATACAAAGAAGTAACTATGTTCATTTTTAAATAACCTAATTTTTATCTAAATGATATTCTGTTGTCTAATTAATAACTTTAATGATATTAAAAGGGACATTTATTTATTCAACCATTAATTTTACCTTTTAGTGCTTCATTTAATATTTTAGTCATGTTATACAACAAATAAAAGACATTTACCTATTCTATGGTACATTCCTTCATTACATGAGACACTCACATTTATGTATTTTTTATATTTTGGCCCTCCATAAACCTCAGGGATCACATCAGGGACTTTTATCCCTGCTGAATTTTTACCTGAACGTCAGACAGGAAATGAGTTTTTTTTCTTCTTATTTAACTGTCTTGATAGCATTATTATCATTCCACAGTGGTCGTAACGAAAAGACCACTTTGTTTACTTTTTTAAATTTTATTTAAAAGAGAATATGGCTGATATGAGAAGAAGGAGAGTTGGATTTGAATAAACAACTAATCCAGATTATTTAAAATAACAATTCATAAACCTGGCATATAAGATTTTTTTCAATTTTATTTATTTGACCAGTTTTTTTTCAACCAAGACTTGAATCCAATGGACAATCTATGGTATGAGCTACAGAGTAGCGTGATGGCAAGACTTGGACCTCTTCACAAAAGATAGTGAAAGTAGAAACATGCATAAAGCTTATCAGTACTGCTGTAATTTGGATGAATGAATTGGGGCCTAATTATAAATAATTCACTTTTCCATTTTTAATTGACATGTAAGTAAAAGAAAATAATATTTTAAAATGTATACATTTGTGATTCACCTTCTGACAAGTCTCAATAAACTCCTCAATAGTCACCACTCCATCTCTGTTTTTGTCCATTTTCTGTTAGAAGAAAAACAACAATAAGGAAGACAAACATGTCAAAACATGCTTTTTTTTCCCCATGTGTGTGGGTGCACTTTTTAAAAGATTATATAAGCAAAATATAACGTATTCAGAACCTGGAAGAACTTGTCAACATGTTCTGATGGTGCATCATCTCGTACACAGGGGTACGTGTACCTCCCCATCATGTCATAGATGGATTTCATGATTGCAAGCATCTCCTGGGGAATGAGAAGGACAGAGTTAGCGTGGCATTATTAATCTAGATGGTATGGGGGAAATTTACAATTAATTGCATTTTCTTTTTATGTGAAATTTAATTTACATTTTAGATAATAAAAATACACAGAGAGACTGTAAAAGAGAACAAAACATTAGGTATCGTTCAAATGTAAAAACAGATCAAACAACATAAATATGTAAGAAAGTTCAATATTTGTGTCACTCATTTCAAAAAGTAGCAGTCATATAACTGAGATTCATTACACAAAGTGAAATATTTACAGCTTTTTTATGTCATTTTGATCATTATGGCTTAAAGATAATGAAAACAAAAAAATTAAGGATCAAACTCTGAGAATTATAATAATAATTAAGACTCATTAAAATGATATTTTTAAGTATAAACCTGTTTGCTTGTCTATCATCTACAGTAACACCACAATCACGGAACCATTGACTGTGTTGTTTAGAGAAGAAAATCTGCTTTTCAGTTCAGTTCAAGTTTGGTGATCAGAACATATTTAAAAACATGTCTAAATGCAGTACAGTGCATGGCATGTTTAATTATAGACACTGACCAAAAGGGTTTAGGTAGAAGTAAAACTTATTAAAGCCTATCTATTTTCCATTTGTTGGATCAGAGTTAACACCATATACTTGCTTACAGCAAGCAAGTACAGGAGGGATGAGAAAAGAAAAAAAGAAGACTGTTTTCAGAGTACAGATGAGAGAGAAAAAAAAATCAAAGCCATAGTTTTTCTCCCTGGTTACCTTAATTTTTTTTCTATGTTTTTATACTGTAATTTGTTATTTTTGTCCTTTATTGAAGAGATTATACATTATTGTGGAATCACCATGATAATTTTCTGTTAACAGACGTATTTATTTGTCAATATTTTTTTCTTAGATCAATAGGCTGCTTATAGCAATCATTATTACATATTAGACAATGTATACTAATAATCCATATCAATAACTCTATATGCCTCTATAATTTTGGATTTGTACAACTTTTTTAATCTTTTGATGGAAGTACAGACTTTTAATTAATCAACCAGGCGGTTTCTATTAATTTAATCCTGTAACTGAAATACAGATGCTTTTTATAATAGTTTTTATCTTGTTTGAAATATGCTAGTTTCTCTTTAACAGGGCTGGGAAATGATTAACGTTTTTAATCGCAATTTATGTTTATCAACTTTTCTTTTTTAAAAGAGACAGAAGCTCTCTCTCGCTCCGGCGATAACAAGAAGGTTTAGCTTGGCAGCGGTTACGAATAACATTTTTTCTGTCATGTCCGCCGGCTGGAAGAACATTAAAATTAAAAATAACAATTAAAAAGCTCCACAATTTTACCCGCCTTCTGATTTGACGTTTCAGGGTTTTCCATTTTTTCTTACCCGGTTGCGCAACAGCAAGCTGATCTTCTTCTTCTTCTGCTTAAAACGGTGGCTGGTCTGGCAGCCAGCTTATTTGGCACATTATCGCCACCTACTGTTCGCGAGTATGAGTCAAATATCCACACCTCAGCAGTCAGCAACAGCCTTTCCCAAAATAAAAGCACGTGAGCAACATGCGTTAATGCGCTATAAAGTAAATAACGGCGTTAGTACTCCAATGAATTAACGCAAAAATAACGCGTTAACTTCTCCAGCCCTACTCTTAAATTATATTGACTCTGTCTTGGTGTGAACATCTCCATGTGGAAGCATGTAATGCATGTGTGCATTATACATCCTTAATTTTCTGATTTTCAAAAAAGTCGTTTTATTTCAATTCAGTGATAATTTGTCAATATCAAAACATTGATTTTCTATTTTACATTCTTTCTCTACTGTATCCAAGAGTTGAAGTGTTTACCTGAGCGATAAAAACTTGTATCATCAGCAAACAATATGCACTATAACTTTTTTAATACTTCACAGACATCATTTATATATAATATGAACAATTTTGGTCATAATATGGAGCCTTGCTGAACTCCATGTGTGGTCAGCTGTAGACTGTTTATTTTTAAACTGTTTAAACTATTTCTGTCATTTCACTTTCAGTTACTCTCCTAATTAACATGGAGTTAGGATTCCTAATGGTCTCTATATTTAGTGCTTTTGTTTCCATTGGCTCTATGATTTTATTGGATAAAGCAGGCCTAACGTTTACAAAAAAAAAATTAAATACATTTGTTCATTTTTTAATGTTATCTATGAAAATGTTGTCTTTTACAAAGTAGTTTGTATAATGTGGCTTTTCTTTTCCATTTCTGATTATTTTACTTAACATTTCCCAGGTCCCTTAAATATCAAGTCTGTGCTGTTCCACTTGTTTTCGTTTATAATCCTTCTTATTTGTGCTGATAATATTTGTTAGTTTGTTTTTATATATATAATATCTATATTTAGTTTATTTTGTTCTATATTTAACGTGTAGTTTGTAAGAGTGATTGTTTTTACATGCATTTTTTTGCCCTTAGTGATCCATGGCTTGTTTTGTTTGTTTTTATTTTTATTTAAGATTTCTCTTTGTGGGCAATACTTGTCATAGAGTTTAAGTAGAGTAGACAAAAATAGGTTACATGCCCTATCGGGGTCAGTAGTAGCATAGACGTTGCCCCACAGCTGTGAAGGCAGCCATTGCTTCAGGTGTTTTACATCTGATTATTTTATAGTTTACTGTTTAAGATGAATTATTCCTTTTAAAGAGTTGATGAAAGATACCAAAAACCGGAAGATGGTCACTAATGATTGGAAACAGACTGTTGCTATACATTTTTGTGATGAAATCTGTTATTTTAGATTTTAATTATGATTTAGTGTGTTAATATTGACATCACCGCATACAATATGCACTTTATTTATGATATTAAGCAAACTATTCATTTTTTGGTTAAATGTATGGAAGCAGGATCAAGGGGTTCTTTACAAAAAACTCACTGTTATGTTTTTTGTTTCTTCAACAGCTATTTCAATTTATAAGCATCACACTAATCCAATAGTGGTTGTCATACTATTAATAATGTTATCTCTCAGATCTGTATTTAGGTATAGAGAAACTCCTCCTTTTCTACTGGTCCCTTACAATGTAAACAACTCATATCCCACCATTTCCAAATTGTGACTTTTCTCTGCATTTAACCAGCTAACAGACACAGCTATAACAGTGAATTTAGTAAATAATTGTGCCAATTATTTTTTAAAACTATTGCAGTTTTTGTGCAAACTCTTACAATTAAAGTGTATTATGGTGAACTTTTTCCCCCCAGTGTTTAAACTTTTAAATTGATCATTACTGGAGTATTCACGGTTTTATTTCATACTATTGAAAAGGGAGTTATAAGAACACAAATCCTCATCAAGCTCAATTATCATTAAAATCTACAGGCCCATCAATTAAACAGAGAAAGAAAACAAGGGGTGCACAACCTCTGGTAAATTGCTGTGTTGACAGTTACCCAACATGTGTAGATGATGAGGACCAACACCCTCACTGACTGTAGAGATTTCATTTCAGACTTTAAGCGAAGTTGATTCTGTGACTGCACTCTCCCTCCAGATTCTGGCACACTGGTTTCCAAATAAAAGACAGAATTTACATCCTGGACTTTGGATCATTGAGCAACAGTACGTTTTTTTTTACTTAATAAAACTATGACATTTACTGCAGTGTAGAGGTTCCCAATGCACCAAATCCAACCTTTCTTGTTAATCTCACCTAAATTCTTGGATTTATTTTGCTTGACAGTCCTTTCAAGGTTGTTGTTATCTCTGCCACTGGGGCCACTTTTCCTACCAAACCTATTTCTTCAACTTCACTTTCTTAGGGAATCATTTTTTCCACAACATTCTCAATTATCCAAAACACTAATCTTTGGATTTATTATCTGCGAACAATAATTCTCAAAATTAAGAGAAATAAAATCTTGAAATATTTCCACCTATGTTTAATGAATCTATTAAAATATAAGAGTTTCCCTTTTTGAAACGGGTCACAAAAATGATTGAACCTTGATAGTTTGATCCCTTAAACTAAATACATTTTTACAGAAAACTGGATTGAACCAGAACACACTGATAGATATAATTAGTAAACCAACACTCTGATATGTTTTTATATTAGTAAACTTGTATAAAAAGAAGTAAAAAATAATCTAAAAAATCTCCAAAAGCTACTTAGGTTTGGAAAATAAACTCGGGAAAGTTCCTATAATTGTTTTCCTGACATTATGTATCCTCATGTGATGGATTTTCCTGCAAGGAGCACAAAGGGTGTAAATATGGGCAACAGGTGCTTTTTTACATAACGTAATAAAATCTTCACGTTTCAATCTTTTATTCAAGGAATAAAATAACTTTTATTTAAAAAAAATAACTTTTGTGTAATGAAGCCAGCGTTTACCTGTCCTCATTAAACATTTAAAATATTTCCTGTAACCCACACTCACCTCTTTGGTGATGTAACCGTCTTTATTGATGTCGTAAAGGTTGAAGGCCCAGTTGAGCTTCTCTGTGACTGAACCTCTGAGCAAGACCGACAGGCCAATGACAAAGTCCTCAAAGCGGATCGAACCGTTTCTGTCGATGTCAAATGCGTTGAAGAGGAAGTGAGCGTAGGTGGATGCATCTGTGGACATGAAGGGTCATTGATTCAGTCTCCTACCTTTACTGGCAGTGGGGAACAAAACAGGCACACATACTGGACAGATATGACAGATAGAGAGATAATAGTAAAGAAGGACTTTTCTGAGGAGGGGATGGGTTTTAGGTCGGTCTCAACTTTTTAATTGAAAGAGTTTTTACTAGAGTTATTGGGATCTGTTATTGCCCTTTTTTTCCCTATAAATGTGTCTTTTCTGTAATGGCTGGGTCTGTGGAATGCAGGACTGATAGTTGCATGTGGAGACATTCACCTTTGCAGCTCCCCCAGAGTGACCTTAGGCTGATTGGTAGTTTCTCAGATTGATGCTCTTTATAAACATTTTTGTTTTAAATTTAGCGCCATATTCATAACTTTTCCACCAATGCTTTCCAAATGGTTCCTGCTGCCCCCACCCTCTTTAGTTTACAACCAAGTTTTTGCACCTCATACACACCCCACACCCCCACCATCGCAACCTTTTCAACATTTTAATAAAGAAAAGTCAGCTATAGCAAATTACTTATTGCTTCAAAATAAAATGAAATCCCCTTTAAATAAAAAAAACACCCCATTTAAATTGCAATTATATCATTTTAACAGTTTATTTAACTATTACAGAATTTAACATTGCTTTTAATATTTTTAAAAACCTGTAAAACTGAGTCATTCATTCAATTAATTTGCACAGACTGTTTGCTGTCACTTGGTCTTCATGAGGCTGTTTGTTCACCAATATTTTTTTAAAACCTAAATGCTCTTTGCAGAACACTTGTTTATTTGTATACTGAATTTAAATTACAGATATGGACTATGATCTAATTTAGTGTCTTCTGAGGAAAACTGTTTGCACATGATTTTTCTGTGACATCAGACTAAAGGAAGCTGAGTTAAATGTATGCTGTGCTTTCAGATCTTTCTCTGTAATTTAAATTGCAACCAAAATTCATATTCCTCTTAATAATTATGCTCTACTGTGTGTTGGTCGATCACAAAAAGGTTTTAAAGTGTCCGTTTGTAGCCTCTGGAGTTATTTTTTGCAGGTAATTTAGAAATACAGGAAGTTCTTGTAGAAGGAGGCTTCAAAAATGTGAGGCAATAAAAAATGTTTATTTCTTTTAATTACCATACTTTTACATTCTTGAAATGAACAATTTGGACACCTTTAGTCCTTAATGTCAAATTTTACTAAGACACATGGAGGTTTGTGTTTGTAACGTTCTTAAATAGGAGAAAACATTAAGGGTGTATGAATACTGATTAAATTAAAGACCTTGAACACTTTTCATTTCACTGAACACATATTTTTACTGACAGTCCTTTAAAGGACAAGAAAGAAGCAATGGTTTTAGTGTCTAACCTCCTTGGGGAAAGAACTGAGAATAGATGGACTTGAACGTCTCCTCATCAACCAGTCCGCTGGGACACTCCTGCAGATGAAGGTCAGAAAAAGGAGAAACAGTTTACTAAATACAATTAATGCTCCTATTAAAAGCATCAAAATAAAAACATCACAGAACATCCTCGCCACAGCTTGACGTACGTTTTTAAAGCCTCGGTAGAGAGACTGAAGCTCCTTCCTGGTAAACTTGGTCTGGGCCTGTAGGTGATCTAGACCCTCAGGCTGGTGACGCACCGTCGACAGCTCCAGGTCACTGTCGCTGCTGTCTGTGGGAGCAAGAGGACAGGGATGGATAGACAGACAGGCAGGAGGAGAGAAGAAGTGGCATAGAGGGGGAAAGATGAAGAGAGAGAAAGGGAGGTTGGGACAGACATCGAGTGAGTGAACGCAAGCTAACGACTGAGAGTGAGGGTGGGGTGACATCTTTAACAGGGAGGAAGGAAGGGAAAACGTGCACGTTTAAGGGGAAGGAGAGGTAACAATCTGCTAGGGAAGGAAGGAAGGAAGGAAGGAAGGAAGGAAGGAAGGAAGGAAGGAAGGAAGGAAGGAAGAGGAGGTACTTTCTTTCAGGTGGAGACGTCAGCAAATAGATTTTTTTTGTCAAAATTTCACTCGTCTTCAAACTTAAATCACGAACAGGAAGATAGTTTTATGGCCTGCAGTTCAAACATGCTCAGAGGAAGCACTACATAAGTAGGGGAAACAAAAAGCAGAGAGGCTTTCTCTAGGTAAACTGGGTTTCTCTTGCTCCATACTCACCATCTTTAGACAAAGAAAACAGAAGGAGGAATTGGTGTTGACACCGAGATGAATTGAAAGAGAGTAAATGGAGAACAGTGGGAGAGTGACAGTAAGAAGAAGGAAAAAGAAAACAAGAGAAAACAAGTCAATTCTGGTCTGATCCTGAGAGATGTAATGGAGAGGAGAAAAAATTCCACTTCAAACACCCAACAGAGCAGTGACATATTAGACAGTGGGAAACATTAACCTGAATCAACAGTTAACTGAAAATGGGAAGATCTGTTTTCATATCATATCACTTAATGCCTTTTGGGGCATTTGGAGTGAAGAAAGAAACATTAGCTACATGTGCAACTTCAACTAAAACTTTGCATCATTTCATGTAATCTGTATTTTTTCTCTATAGAGGTTTATCATAAAAAATAAATAAATAATTAACACTGCCTGCCATTATCATTGTCACCCCTGATTGCAATTTATTAAAAGCCTTGAGATTAATAGAACTTCTGTTAATACCGTGTAATAACACAAATAGTACACTGGGGATGTTAATTCTTGAAGAGAAACATATAAAAACGTATGATCCTCCAGTCCCGCTCCTGTTATGCAAACAAAGAGATTTTAACCTGGTTTGTAGACCAGCTTTGTGCACGTTATCCAGTTTGCACATGTTTTTATAATTGCAAATTATTAAATTCAATTCAATTCAATTTGAAGAGCTCCCACATAAAATGAAGGACACCTGATTCTTAGAGCAGCAATTCTTAATAATCACACCTAACACACAATTCATAGCTCACATGACTGAGCTCCTATGGCACAATCATCACTAAACTGTTCCCAAAGGTTTGGAGCATGGGAATGCCCTAAATTTCCTAATATACTCAAACATTCTGAGTTCTTATCACCGAAGCTAAGGGGCCAATCCCAGCTCCTAAAAACAGCTTGATTGAGACCAACATTTACACTTGGCATAATACAGTCAGACTGGTACTGTTCCCCTGGCAACCACCAAACACAGACTCATCAATTCGTTTCCTCAGAGCACGTTCCTCCACAGCTCTAGAGTCAACTTGCAATTCTTTACATCAATGCATCTGATGCTTTGTGTTGGTATCTAAGGGATTGAATGCAGCAGTTCAGCCATAGGAACTCATCTGATGAATCTCTTTATGCACTTCTCTCAAACTTTGATGGAAAGTTGGTGACCTCTGTGCACTACAGTTTATGTAGCCTACCACCTCTTGGCTTAGCTGCTGTCGTTGGCAGTTGATGGGGGAATATTTAGAAGTGAGGACATTTCATGACTGGATTTCTTCCAGAGGTGCCATTCTATTATAGAAGCTCAATAGAATTCATTGAGCTCCTGCAAGCTTTTAACAAAAGTTTTTGGAAACAGTCTGCATGCACATCAGCTGGATTTTATTAACTTTTACTATTAAAATAACGTATACATTTGTGTAAAATAACACCCAATTTTTATTTGGATGGCTAAGCAAATGCTTTTAGCCATGCCGTGTTCGATACATCTGAACAGTTTTAAAAAAAATTCTTAACAAAAACAAAGCAAAACACATAAAAGAAAAAAATAAATCGCAAGTTACTAAAAAAGGTAACAATGGAGAATAAAACGTGAAAAAAGGGAGAAAATTAATAAATCACAACTCCTGACTACTTAGAAAAAGTCTGCAGTGACTAGAGATCAAACATCCTATTTTCCTTCAGCCAAAACCTCTTAGAAATGCTTAAAAAGTGCACTAAGGTGGTGCTTTTGACAGAAGCTGGTTATACAAACCAGTGATAACAGGGGTGCCAATAATTATACCACAGATTTGCAAAAAAAATAATTTATGTTAGATTTTTTTCCTCTCACTAAATAAATGTCCTCAAATTAAAACTTTTTTTCTAAATTCTAAGAGGTGGGGTTGGTTGTTTATATTTTCTACAGCTTTAATCATAAATATGGTCAAAACTGGACTTAATTAAACAATAGAAAAATTAATGCTTGATTTAATGATTATCAGTTTTATCCTAATGCCACCTGAGTTTCTTTTGATCAAGGGCCTGAAGATTCTTGATTAATCTTTTGGAAAAATAACCAGAATAGAACCTCACAACAAAATTTAATACTGATAAAAATCACAAAGTCGCCCTGATGTAATTTTGTTCACAACGAGCCACTGCCTGTTATAAAATATGATGGGAAACTGCACTGACTTATGGGATTAAACGGTTTTATATCTCCTTACAGAAGCGCATATGAGGAGGGTATGTTTAAAAAGAAAAAGGTTTGCTGATGTATTCAGATTCCTTTGTCATTTTCATCTCTAGCATAAACATAATAAATATAATAATATAAATATAAATAAGTTTGCCAAAACCATAAACATAGATTAATTTAGTAACCACGATAATCTTTCGACCTGTTTCTTACCCTGTAGTGTTAGTTTTTTTCTTTATGCATTTTGTCATGATGGGTTAAAGTGCGCTAACCCACATGCAGAACACCAACACGGAGACTGGAAAAAGTTAAGAAGTTTATTTATAATAAACACAGA